>VYWZ01000348.1:0-23139 GCA_008711595.1 Fusarium xyrophilum | reverse complement strand
CCTAGGTAACTGGGCATTAAGCTATCATTAGGTACCCGTGGGTATTTTAAACCCTAGTTAGAAGTTGTAAGATGCGAGAAGGTTTTAGACTTTAGAACAGGATGGTAAACAAAGTTACAAAGGATCACCCAAGCTTAGGTTAAGTAACCCAAACATTCTCATCTCTTAGGGTCACGATCCCAAGGTTTCTTACGTCCCTCAGGAACAGCAGTGATTACCGCTTAATGCCCTTCATCATATGCTCCGAGGCACGCAATCGTGGAGCGAAAAAGATAGAACTACAATACATGACATCATTGGTCTTGTGAATGTCTTCGCTGATCGAATCTCATAGAGCCTTGAAATCTAAATACATGCCATTCTCTGGCTTGATCGTAATCACTCCCCTTGGCATTACGAGCTTATCATCCATGGACAATGTCCACTCAAACGACCTGACCATAGTAGCCAGCAAACATCGTAACTCTGCCTTCGCAAATCCTTGTCCAATGCAACTTCTCGGTCCGTGCAAGAAGGTCAGGAAGTTGTAGTTGCTGCTAGCTCCGCCATTCTGATTTGGCTTTCCCTCATCTGTGATCCATCGTTCAGGCTTGAACTCTGTTGCGTCAGGGCCCCAAATGGCTTCTGATCGGTTGATATACCAGATTGACACCATGATGTCTGTGCCTTTGGGGATGAACTGGTCACCGATGCGGGTGTCGCGGATGGCTTGGCGCATCGTCAATGGAACCGTTGGGTAGAGCCGGAGTGTCTCATGCATGACGCCGTTCAGGTAGGGAAGCTGCTCAAGGATGCTAGCGAGGTCAACTGTCGGGTTGGCGGCTAGATCCTCTGGTAAACCGTTCCTGACCTCCTCTCTGAGCTTGGCTTGGTATTCAGGGTGCTTTGTGAGCAGGTAGCATGCCCAGGTTATCGCAGATGAGGTAGTCTCATGCCTATAAAGAATCAGTCATGTCCCAATTGATGGTGGCTAGGATCACTTACCCAGCTGCAAGGAAGGTCAAAAGCTGGTCCTTCAAGGCCTCGTCCGAAAAGTTACCCGACTTGATAAGAAGTGACAAGACGTCGAAGTGATCATCCCCCTTCTCGAGAATAGCCGTCTTCTTCTCCTCGATCATGGGGTAACAAAGATCATTCAACGTTCCGGTCAGGTAGTTGAAGACGTCGTTCATCTTCCATGGAATGAGACGAACAAATGGCAGACCAACGGCCAGCGCCAAGCCAGCAAAGACGAGCTTCTCACGACTCGGCTCGAGGAGGTCCTCATAGATGTCGGCCAGAGGATCCTTCTTCTTCTCAACGGCATCGAATCTGCGACCCAGACCAGCAATACCAATGATGTCGAGTGTAACTTTGCTTGCCCAACTATTGAGCTCAATGACTGATGACCTCGATGTGGTCATGTCCTGCTGTATTGCTCGAGCTAGCGACTGGCTCTTCCTCCACATCATAGGGTACAGCTCCTTGATGTGTCGGAAGTGGAAGACTGGTGTTGAGTTCTTGCGCAGAAATTTGTGAGGCTCGCCTTCAACGATGATGAGACCATCGCCGAGAATATGACGTAGGAAGGAGCTGATTCTCTTCGGTTTGGTGAAGTCGTAACAATTATGGACGAGAAGGTCAGCTAGAAGCAGAGGGTTCGTCACCATGATGTGAGTTCTGAATGAGTTTAGAGTAAGTAGGTCTTCGCCGGGATATCGATTCGCAATGTCTACGAATAGATCGCCGGATGGTTTATCCTTGACGACGACGGATCGATGAGCGGCGCTCAGATAATCCTGTCGAGCATTCATATGAGATTGACTTCTGCAACAGACAGAGGAGAGATGAGCGTACTCTTGGGCCTGGAATGTGTCTGAGGGGGCTGAAGAAGACTGGGTACAGGAACCCCCAGAAAACAATTCCAAACGCATAATTGACGAGCAAGATAGTGAATACCGCAGCCAAGTGGCTCTTCGAATCGTAATAGACTGGAAATACTTTGATTGCGACGAAAGACTCGATGACAGCGGCTAACGTGAGGCTAGGAAAGCCCAGGAGCTTAGAGACGACAGCCATGTTGAAAAAGCTGCAAAACTTGTGCAATCCAAAACCTAGCCTCTGACGGACTCGTTAAAGGATAAGTAGACCTTGCCAATAGTAAGCTGATGATATGGACGTGGCATATAAGACTAAGACTTGAAGGTTGGGTAAGAGTCTCATATGGAATCCTCCGAAACCCAATGAGTTCAATGGCATGATTATCTTCGTTGAACGTTGAAGCCATAACTGCGACTAGCGCAGATGCCACTCTGCGATAGGAATCCACCGTCAATAATAATGTCGCAAGAGCAACCTGATTGGGTTTAGCATGCGAGCCACCAACAAGACTTAACTGGATCAAGCAAGCAGCTCGCCTATAACTTCCAAGATGTATCAAGCCCAAAGGAATGGGTTCATGATTAGCAGCACGTGGAGATGGGCTCCGCGGACGATTCTACAAGTAAACGATGTTATTGTCGATCAGGTTCCCTTGACATGTGCGAGGAGTTCGTTCGGTTTTCCCTTCAACACCATCGTCGAAACATGAGTCTCGAGATTTCGCAACCTAGGCCGAAACTAGATGGGGATCTCCCAACACTCTACAGCTGAAGCATGAACGGGACTTCTTTTCGGTTCAGGGGCGAGAGGAAAGATGAAGCTTGAAATAGACCAGCATGTTTGAGATTTGAGACGCCTCAGTTTTGTTGACTTCTTGTTGAGTTGAGCAGATTCATCAGACTCTGCAGCATCATCGTCAGATCTTCACAAGCGAACCTTGCAATGACCCAAAAGTCTATCGTCTGCCTCATCCTCAGCTGTGCCCTCTTAGGAGGCTATGCTAGCATGGGGACCTCATATCGTCACGGCTTCTTTGACGCTGTCCGGGACTGCATCACAAACGCAAAGTCGCAGGACGGAAACTCGACATGTCCTTTGGACATGACAGACTCGATCTCTCGGCAACTCACGGGCTACCAGGCAGTTGACGAGCCGGTGATGCTGCTCTTGGAGTTCTTCGCTCAAGGGCTCAAGAAGCATCCTGAGAGCAAGGGCATGGACCTTGAAGCGCTCCTGGCTTTTGTGTACTTGGCCGCGCAGTTCTGTGGTGCTTGGTATCTCATAGCTCTTGAAGGGCTGAGATTTGGCAGCCGTGGAACAATTCTGAGCTGGTAAGAGAACCATCTGATGTGCGAATGCTGCCTTGATGCTGACTTGGATGCAGGACCGGAACTTTCGGCATCGCCTTTCAATCTATCACAATAACCATCATCGCCCCGATATATCTCAGTCTACAACTCCTCCTCTCACCGGAAACTCCCCAGAAAGCATATCTACTGGCCGACCCGTGCGATCTAAGCCTCCTCCCGGTATCGACAATTATATCTTACATTGTGCCAACCATTGGTCTGTGCCTGCCACTGATCTTCGATGTCACGAGGGAAGCCAAGTTCGTCGCCGTGGCTCTTTGGCAACCTTTTCCACTGTACCAAACTGCCATACAACGAGTATCCCGCTTGGTCTGTTGGTCCCGACGGGGCAAGGCCAACAACACGGCCCATATCGACCCTCGAGCCTGCAGGAAGGCCATGAATCGCGCATACCGCTTCATCACAACATTGACGGTTGCAGTACACTTGGGCGTATTTGGGACAATACTCGCTTCTTCCATGGGGCTCACAGACAAAGTTTCCGGACATCACATCCTCGCCCTCACATCGTTGACGAACTCTCCGACTCTGGCTTTGCTTAACCCGCCCGTATCTGAGCTGCAATCGAGGGAGATTGTTGTCTCGTTCTTGCGATGGGATGTATACTGTACCTGCCTAGCGATGGCCATCTGGACCGGTCACCAACTCTACTCGGCACAAAGAGCCCCCAGTCGAGTGGTCATCTGCTTCGACACGATTTGGTGGACGATTCTGGGTGGACCCATCTACCCAGCGTTGCGGCATCTCTGGGAGAGAGATGCCATGGTGCTGGACCGTATGGAGCTTTTCAGCTCATCACTAAAGATTGAGTAAGTCGCACATGAGTCACGAGGAGATCAGGCCATTTGGGACAATGTGGTCAGGGTTTCCAATTTGAGAACGAAAGGGAACTACACATGTACGTAGTAACATGGGCCTAAATCGTGTACAAAATGCTGGTATCAAGATGGAAGCAAGCCAGAAGTACCAGGCGAAACAAAATTGTCTTCGGCGCAGTCCATAGGCCCCGGTGACATTAACATGGGAGACGGCGAAAGAGCGGCAAAGGGCTGTACCCCGTAGTTATCAGCACCAGGGATAAATCCGACAGCTGACCTGATGCCCATGGCGGAGTTCAATCTAGCAAGGATACGAGCTGCCCTTTCAGTCTGTTCAGGCGTGGTGTAAACACAGTGTGTGACAAGTCTAATCGAGTGGACAATGATGATGGCCGCTGCACCGTCGTGGAGCATGGTCGCTGGCATGCCGCTCGGGTCGATATCGCCCAGGGCGTATGGCACGGCGGCGAGCATGTCGTCGACGGTCTTGCGGACATCGGATTCAAGGAAGGAAACGGTTTCTGCCCATGAATTGTAACTATACCCATCGTCATCCTCCGTCGGTAGCAATGTGGTCTGGTAGAGAAGCATGGTCTGGAGCAAGATGAGGCGAGCTGATCGGACGAGAATGATGATGCAGGCTGTCTCAGCGTCGTAGTGCATCCTGCCAGCGCTCATCTCACCAAGGGTCGTTGGGACACCGCGACCCTCAAAGGTCATTTGCCAATACTCTGCTGCCTCAATGTCCCAGGACCCGAAGGCATCGAGCATGTCGAAGCATTCCTGGATCAGGATTCTCTCGTCTTCTGTCCCGGTGCTGCTCTGCGAAGCTGTGGAGGGACTAGCACCCTGCGGCTGACACGGATCCGACTGCATAAGTCGGCACAGACGATGGCGCAGCGATAGGGTCCGTCCCATCATGGCCAGTGCTCGGAGAAGGGGGTCAAAGATGCCGATGACGGTGGCGATGGCACCGGGGTCGGTGTACGCATCATCTCCATGTAGGAATGAGTATATCTGCTATCACTGGGGGTCAGTCTCATGGCATGGGGTTGCGTTATCGCGTGACTCACCAGTCGCAGCAGAGCAAGCAAGAAGAGTTCAGCTCCTCTTCGTGTACCGATCTGACTCGGCCCTCGTTTCTCCAGCAGGTAGAAAAGCCCCGAAGCATGCTCATTCGGATCACCTAATCCTTCACCACTAAAGTCCTATGGCCGAGTCAGATGCGGAGTGATTGATGTCGCGCGAGACTTACCTTGTACGTGCACAGCAACAGAATAGTAGCGATGACTTTGTCGTCCATCGCCTGGTCATGAGACTGGATAGTCTGCTGCAAGCCCTTGATAACACGTCCATAATTTCTTAGAGACCGTGTCCGAAGTTCCTCGTTGCCCAAATGATTGTACGCAGCCAACTGGGCGACGCTCAAAGTGGCTGTTTCGACGAGCCCGTCCTTGTAGTGGTCGAACAAGCTCGGTAGGAAGCTGAAATGCCCTGGAAATCCATCGTCGTCGTCGGGCGACACGAAGCGACGCACAAAATAGCATAGCGACATGTTGTCGTACGACTGTGTCGGGTGTCGAACCATGGCGACAGATCTCCGCCGGACGGGCGCCTCCAACGGCCGTGGCTTGGGCTTCGGGGGCTCCTCTTCGGGGGGTTTCTCATCTTGCGGGGGACTCGCAGTGCTGGCGCTGGCCATACTTGGCGCCTTTGACGCGCGCGAGATGTTGGGGGAAGTACTCTGCGATCTCCCCTTTGGCGCAGAGTGTCTAAAATGAAACTCGTCGGTATATCCAAGACACGGCTTTCCGTAGTTGTAGCATCGCCGACACGTCGGCTTCCCCTCGTCGCACTGCGGAGAGACGGGAGATTAGATATCGCTCGATCAGAACAAGAGCACCACTCACCTTGACCTTTCGCTGGCGACACCGCAGACAACCTGAGCTAAAGCGACCTGGGAACACCATCTTTCGCTGAGATAGGAAGTAGATCCTGATAGCCAGACAACGCAAACGTGGGTGAGCTGATTGTACGGGATGGAGAGTCTGGCGATTACGAAATTACGGAGCCCGCGGGAAGAAAGAATGGAGACAGGAAAGATGGCCAACGCAGACTCAGGGCGGGCGGCGTGTCTCTTCTCATGGCACGTACGTATTAGTGTCTCGGTTCAGAGAGGTAGACCCCGCAAGAGACCTGGACTAACGAGCTGGGAACAGAGTTCAAGAAGGCCCATGGCCAGCATGGGTTTAGATGACAGGGGGACGCGACCAAGTCAAGTGCCGTTGGGAGAGTCGACTCATTCAGTGGAGAGAAGAGCAAAGATCGTCATTGTGGCTTGTTCCGGTTAAGCTTGCGATTGCAAGAGTTGTCGTTGGTTGAGCGAAGCTAGCCTCGGCTTCGAAAGCATCGTGAGCGGCTTCATTCATTGCCAACTCGTGATGATTAGTTGATGAAGGAGATGGAGATGGAGCTGGAGAAAGGCGTTGGAGCTTGATTGGTTTGTATAAGATGTATTTAGTGGCAGCCTGCTTGCTTGCTTGCTTGCTTGCCTGCTTGCCTGCGCAATCGAGTATTTTGGCTCAGACTCACAGACCAGACTCACAGACCAGACTCACAGACCAGACTCACAGACCAAACGCAATCATCACTCTTCCCTGCGCACGTCACCATGTCTTCCATGCTCTACTCTCCCGTCATTGCGTACGTCTCCAGTGCGAGCAACTTTCTTCTATCGCCACTCCTGTCGGGTTCATTTCTCGCCGCAGCAACTTTCGCTCCCGACGCCGTGAACAATGCCCTCGCCTCAATCGCCGCCAAGCTCCCAGAGCATGCTTCACACAGCCTGGACTTCACGATCGTCAAGAAGGTTCTCTACGTATGGCTCAGCTTGGGCGTCGTTCGGACCATCAACCGGTTCCTCAATACCATGGCTCATAACTCATGGCGGGTGACGGCTGCTTCTGGTTGGGACTGGAAGAATGAGATCGCTGTCGTCACTGGTGGCTCCAGCGGTATCGGCCTGAGCATCGTCGAGAAGCTTTCCGCCATGGGGATCCGTGTCGCTGTGTTTGATATTCAAGATCTGCCAAAGCAACTTCAGACAAACTCGCGCGTTCATCTTTATCGATGCGATGTTACTACAACCGAGTCTGTCGCTGAAGCTGCTGACGCAGTGCGCAGAGAACTCGGCCACCCATCAATCCTCATCAACAACGCCGGCATCACCTCCCCCATGCCCATCCTCAAGATGCCAGAGTCATTCCTTCGCAAGATCATGGGTGTCAACCTCATGGCTCTCTGGTACACCACTCAGCAATTCCTCCCACGCATGATCCAGCTGAACAAGGGCCATGTCATCACCGTCGCCAGTATCGCATCCTTTGTCGCGCTCGCCACAGGAGCCGACTACTCTGCTACCAAGGCTGGCGCGCTAGCTTTCCACGAGTCGCTAGCCAGCGAGATCAAGCATTTCTACAAGGCTCCCAATGTCCTGACGACAGTGGTGCACCCCAACTTCGTCCGAACGCCTCTTGTTGAGGGCTTCGTGGACCGCTTGGAGCGTGGCGGCGTTCGTCTCTTGACTGCTGATGATATCGCCAAGGAGGTTGTCGCTCAGATCAAGAGCCGACGCGGTGGTCAGCTCATTATTCCCAAGTCTGCGGATGTCATTTCTGGCATCAGAGGATGGCCAACTTGGTTGCAGGAGGTGGTTCGCGATGCCGTTGGCAGGACCGCTGGCAATTGACAACAGAACAAATGGATGGCGACTTTATCGAGGAGACTGATAAGTAGTCTGGCAGTATCTGTCATCCCGTGGGCAAGCCTAGAAGCTTTTCTGTACTTTTGTAGTCTGTAGACTCGCTTACAACAAAATGCGACCGTCACACTCTATGCTGAATACGCCCCAGTTGGGCGCCGTGCAATCATCTTGGACAGTGAAAACGACGTCGCATCACACCACGAATACTGATCGGACGTGGTGTGAATTGACGCTGATCAGTAGTAAACCGTGAGTTCAAGTCCTCTTTTCTACCGGGAATATGCTGTGAAGTTCGGTGACCGAGCCGGGCGAAATACTACTTAAAGACCCCGAGTCCCGCGGCGTAGCTCTACCGCTTCTCCTCCACGTTGATAATCTCACCAACAGCCTCAGCAGCTTACACGAGCGACTCACTCACTCAACATGGCAGTATTAAGCACACTCAAAACAGCATTTGGCTACACATACGCACTTATCATCACGCCATGGCTTCTCTCGCGCTTTTTGTTCGACATTTCCCTCTGTCTCGTCCCGTGGTTTCGCCCCAACAGAAAATGGACGCTGAACCAAGCTGTCCGTGTCCGCGTTGTCCGGCTCTTGCTGCTCTACTGGTCTCTCACCAGATCAGGTGACAAGATGAGGTTTGACCAGGGCAAAGAGAAGAACCGTTTCGAAGTCGTCGCTCCACGATCGCCACCGTTATACAGTGGAATTTGCTCGGATCACACGGTTCAGCCGGCTCAACTGGGCATGACTTGGACGCCAGCGCGACCACCGCCTGCTGGCCTCGTTCGCCCGGGCATGGTGGTCGTCTTGCACTTTCACGGCGGTGGTTTCGTTCTTGGCAATGGTCGTGATGAAGATACTGGATACACGGCCAAGACTCTCATCAAGCATATGGGTGCTACGCATGTCTGCTCGCCCAACTACCGACTGTCCAGCAGCACGAATGGACACTTTCCAGCTCCTCTACAGGATGCACTTACAGCATATCTTCATCTCATCAAGACAAGAGGCATTCCTGCCGACCAGATCATTCTCTCGGGTGATTCAGCTGGCGCAAACTTGGCTCTCGCCTTGGTACGCTACATTCACGAGTATGGCCAAATTGACGAGGTCCCATTTCCACGCGCAATGGCTCTCTGGTCGCCGTGGACTGATGTCGCTGGCGCTCTGGAACAAGATGTCTCTCAGTCACCCAACGGCAAGACAGATTATCTCAACATGCACTTTGCGCGCTGGGGCGCAACGGCAGTCTCTGGCTTTGGCGCAATCGACCCAGCCAGTCCATACCTGTCGCCTCTACGCCATCCCTTCCAGATTGAGAAGCCTTTCCCAGTCTACGTCAACGCTGGAGGCGGCGAAGTCCTGTGCGACGACATCACCAATTTTGTCGCACGCTACAGGAAGAATGGCTGGCCGATGTACCTTGACATCTCGGAAGGTTGCCCTCATGACATTGTCCTGCTCGGCGACAGGATCGACTTTACAGCCGAGGTAGAGAAGGCAGCTGAGCATGCGAGGCGTTTCCTGAACCATCGTGCGGGCTTGAATCTACGAAGCTATGCATAGTGTTCCTTTTTTCATGATGGAGGCCGCGGGTCAGAGGTAGGAGGATATCGAAGTTTCTACAAGATCTACATAGCTCAACAAATTTCATATGTACATTTCTATAACCCTCGAAGCAATTTCGTCATATGTTTCAGTGATGTACCCCTCTTGGGAGCCAAGATGATCAGCTCTGCAGATTTGACAAGTCTTGTCTCGTCCGTCGCGTGATTCTCTCTCTAGTCTCTCTCTCTAGTCTCCCTCTAGTCTCTCTCTAGTCTCTCTGTCGGTAGTGTTGGCGTCTCCCCCCTTGAAGACGATCACTGGGGGGCCATCAGGCATACCGAGGCTACCCCACAATCTCGAGAACTCTCGACGCGAAATTCCTGTATCGAGTTTAGCTTGCGATCAACTACTTTGGCTCGCCCCTCCAATCAAAGCTCAAGCATGCCGTTATTCCTTTAGTTGCTTCGTAGTTGTCGTGGAAAGATTCGGGCCTCTATCGGAGAAGGGTCCGGCGGGGGCGGATGGATGGGTTCATATCGTCGCCTGTCAGACTCGGAAGCTTGACCATAACTTAGCTATTCATTCGAGCAGCTGTGACGCGAGACCCTGATTGCTGCTGTTAAAGTACCGAGGCTTGCCATCTTCCGTCTGCCCACGGACTGTTTATTGATCCAACGGAGTGTCAGTCACTCAGACTCCTCCTTCAGCATCTTTGTACAAAATAGGTATTCAACGTCCATTGTGGACAGCATCATCGACAACACAAACTACTCGCACAACACTCATCAACATGGCACCGCCACCATCAGAAGAACCCAACACCTTTGACGTCATCATCATCGGTGCTGGCATCTCCGGCATCAACGCCGCCTACCGTCTCCAGACAGAAGGTCCTCCCGACTTGACCTATGCCATCCTCGAAGGCCGCGACTCCATCGGCGGCACATGGGATCTCTTCAAGTATCCTGGCATTCGGTCCGACTCTGATATCTTCACCTTTGGCTTCCCATGGAGTCCTTGGAAGCATGACCAGTCTCTCGCACCGGGTGACAAGATCAAGGACTACATGATTGAGTCGGCGCGATCGACTGGCATTGACCACCATATCTGCTACAAGCACTCTGTTTCAGAAGCCGACTGGTCTTCCAAGGAGAGGCGATGGCAGCTTCAGGTTACACGACCTGGTGATGAGAAGCCCGTTACCTTCCGCAGCCGATTTCTGCTCCTTGGTACTGGCTACTATGATTACCAGACTCCTCTACAGACTGTGATCCCTGGTATCGAGAATTTCCAAGGCAAGGTCATCCACCCTCAATTCTGGCCCGAGGACTACGACTACACCAACAAGGAGGTCGTCATCATTGGCAGTGGAGCTACCGCCGTCACGATTCTTCCATCCATGTCCGACAAAGCCAGGCGCGTTACCATGTTGCAAAGAAGCCCAGGCTACATCTTCCCTCTCCCATCAAGCAGCTTCCTCACACGTCTTCTCTTGACTGTTCTCCCCGCCAGCATCGCCCTGTTTCTCAACAGACTTCTCTGGCTGGTCCGAAGCTATCTTACCAACGTGTTCTGCAAGTCTTGCCCAGGCCTGGCCAAGAAGCTCATCAAATATGTCACCATCAAGAATCTCCCTCCTGATGTCAGCTGGGATCCTCACTTCAGGCCTCGATATAATCCCTGGGAGCAACGATTCTGCGCTAGCCAGGACGGTGATTTCTTCGCGGCTATCCGCTCGGGTAAAGCGAATGTCGTGACGGATAAGATCAAGACCATCACTGAGAAGAGCATTGAGCTTGAATCTGGAGCTTCATTACATCCCGATCTTATCGTCACAGCAACTGGTCTGAAGGTTCGGTTCGGCGGAGGTATCAAGTTCAGCGTCGACCATGTCCCCTTCAACGTCGCTGACAAGTTCGCGTGGAAGACTGTTATGCTCCAGGATGTACCAAACCTGCTGTTCATGTTCGGATATGAGAATGCTTCTTGGACACTTGGCGCCGATGTCAGTGCGAGACTGTTTGTTCGTATCTTGAAGAGGATGACACAGAGCCAGACCAGCGTCGTGGTCCCGCGCCTTTCCTCATCAAGCAATATGCCAGTGAAGCCAATGATGAGCCTGTCGTCGACGTATCTCAAGACTGCTAGTTCTGTATTCCCCAAGGGCGGCACAGGCTTGTGGAGTCCCAAGTCGAATTACTTTGCGGATATGGCTGGAGCGAGATGGGGAGATATCTCTACGGGATTGGAGTACCTGTGAACATAATCCTTCGTATCAAAGAATAGCCTTTCGTTTCTCTTTAGTAAATACCAACTTGTTTCCATTCCTCTGCTGCAAAATCGCCGCGATTAACTCATGCTACGGTAGTAAAACATCTAAAGTTCCCGTTCCGCGCCTGTAAGCAAATAGAAGAGATCTTGATCAGTCGTATTACACGGTTCGTGCTTATGGTTTCATCGTGGAGCCAGTGCGAAGCTGGTATGAGTCTGAGTCAGCGGGAAGTTGATCGCGGACATGTGAAGCGGAGACAGAAGAGTATGTAAGCAGTTCAACATCAGACCATATGCACAGCTCCATTGAGCTGCTCAACTGTAGCTATATCGAACAATCGCACTTATTCTCAAGTTGATGTTTGCTTCCATAATATAAGTGTAGCCCCAAGAAATTACAAGTCCAAGTTACAAACAACATCATCTTATGGATAACATTATCTAAGCTACATCGTCCATTGATGCAAGTTCCTCGAGAGCAGTGACTTGCTTCTGGCAAGTCAGTCTGACCGTGAACACTCAACTTCGCCCCAAGAACAGTCAAGAGTGGGTAAGATCACCATTCATGAGACCCTCCACTGCGACCCTCAATGCATTCCAAGTTGCGCGCATAGAGAAGCCCAGCTCTTGGCATCAAACCATAAGAGCGCCTAGAGCTCAGCAGTCATGCCACCACGTGGATGTCAGATTTCTAAGGGTCTTCGGTAATTAGCCGGACGAGTTGATCCAATTCTGCCAAATCGGTTCATGAATGGCATCGTCCGCATCCTTCGTTGGAGTTGGATGCAACCTAACCCTGTCTCTGGGCAAGCTTGGCAAGAGACATGGCACTTTATTGCTACTTGAAGAATAGGTAAGATCGTGTATTGGTCTGCATTGGACAGCTTTACGATTATCCGCCGCGAGAGCTAAGTAAGTAAGCTTAACTTTCCTCGATCTGAGACGCTCGCCTAGTTAGGTGTAGGTTCTCAGAGAGATATTCGCAGCAACTTATTGACTATATCGGCTACAATAACGTACTCGATAACTGTATTTATACTCTGGTATGTGGCTAGTTTGAGCTAGGTATAGGTCGATTGAATGATTCGGAATTTCGGGAGCCTTTGCTATACTCGCTGATCGGATTATGCTATAATATTGCTAGTATATATTAAATATAGTAAAGCTTCAAGTATTAGAGAAAGACTTTCGGTGATTGGCTAAATTCAAGATCTATTCCCTGCAGACCTCTGAATAACAATTTTGATGTAACAGCTCCCTGCTTGGCATAGTCCCAGAAAAAGGATGTAGTATCAGCATATATTAAGAAACTCTCCCTCTTTTGTAGTAGGTCTTGATGTTAAGAGAGTATTATCTGCTGCATAATTGAATAATGGCCTATATCTGCGGGAGGCACTATTCCAGGTTTCTGTTCAGGGAGTTGACGATAAACTAGGCGATGCTCCGATATTTCCTCGACGGGCCTTATTCGGAGCTTGGTTCTCCGCACATAAGACTCTACAACCCCAGGTATGCCAATTTCGCGGGAAAACACGGTGGAGTCGATCGGATTGGTTAGATTTCACGATTATGCAGAGCCGGGGGCGAATATGGCATGGGATGCTACATCAAAGCTACATATAAGGACGGGAATAACCACTTGACGTTGCGTTCAATATCTTCAGACAGTATCTTCAGCTTCAAACCATCAGCTCACTGAGATTAGTCAAGATACATACCCTTTCGGTTCTCCTCGCTCTCGCTCCGGTTTCCGCCCTAGCCCAGGCTACCCTCTGGGGACAGTGTACGTTACAGCAACTCCGATGCGTCGACTCTCGATAGCTAAAACATCTCACAGGTGGTGGCATTGGCTGGACCGGTGCTACAACTTGCCAGAGTGGTCTCAGGTGTGAGAAGATCAACGACTGGTACTATCAGTGTGTTCCCGGATCTGGAGGATCTGATCCCCAGCCTTCGTAAACCCAGGGTGGTGGCACCCCTCAGCCTACTGGTGGCAGTGGCGGCACTGGCCTCGACGCCAAATTCAAGGGCAAGGGCAAGCAGTACTTGGGTACTGAGATCGACCACTACCACCTGAGCAACACTGCCCTGATCAACATTGTCAAGGCCCAGCCAAGTGACGTGCGAGAACAGCATGAAGTGGGATGCCATTGAGCGTAAGGTTCCATTCATTGAAGAGAAGTAATGCGGGTCTGATGATGAACAGCTTCGCGCAGCTCATTCACCTTCAGCAACGCTGACAAGGTGGTTGACTTCGCCATTGCGAACAACAAGCTCATCCGTGGCCATACTCTCCTCTGGCACTCCCAGCTGCCTCAGTGGGTTCAAAACATCAACGACCGCTCCACCCTCACCTCGGTCATTCAGAACCACGTTACCACCATGGTCACCCGCCACAAGGGAAAGATCCTCCAGTGGGATGTCGTCAACGAGATCTTCGCCGAGGACGGTAACCTCCGCGGCAGTGTCTTCAGCCGAGTGCTCGGCGAGGACTTTGTTGGCATTGCTTTCCGCGCTGCCCGCGCCGCTGATCCCAATGCCAAGCTCTGCATCAACGACTATAACCTCGACATTGCTAACTACGCTAAGGTGACCAACGGCATGGTCGCTGACGTCAACAGGTGGCTTGCTGCTGGAATTCCCATCGATGGCATTGGTTCTCAGGGCCATCTTGCTGCCCCTGGTGGTTGGAACCCAGCTTCTGGCGTCCCTGATGCCCTCAAAGCCCTTGCTGCCTCGAACGTCAACGAAATTGCTACTACTGAGCTTGATATTATCGGTGCCAGTGCCAACAATTTCCTTACTGTCATGAACGGTTGCCTTGCTGTTTCCAAGTGTGTCGGCATCGCCGTCTGGGGTGTTTCTGACAAGGACTCGTGGCGACCTAATGATAACCCTCTCCTGTACGACAGCAACTACCAGCCCAAGGCCGCTTTCAATGTCTTGATCAACGCTCTGTAAGCTGTGGCTGCTGTATGTCCCTGGATCATGCGATCAAATGTCCTAGTTGGATGAAGTGTTGGTGGTAGAGCGATGCTCGAGGAAATGGTTCAACTGCATATATCTATTTCTCACGTACATGTTTAGCAGAATGGAAGTCACTGGCTACGTCGTCACTATACAAGTACTCAACCCAAATCTTTACCTATCGGTCATCCCACTGTTTCCTTTCATACCATGATCAATGGGAATCTAGACCTCACCTCAACTTTGTGCAGCCGCGTTGCAAAACCCCGCAACATTAAACCCCCAGACCTCTTCTCTCGAAACATTAGTACCGAGAGCTGGTGGAGGCGAGATATGGTTGTGGCCCTCCATCACCTGAACTTCGAGCTCTACACCGGAGCTTCCCTCACTTGATCGCCAAAGCTCAACAAAGTCCTTGTTGCACCCCAGAATCTCATCTTCGGGGTCGAGGGAGCCATAGAGCAGAAGGAATTGGACTCCAGGTGCAGAATCTGAGACATTCTTGTTCTTGTTACAAGCCTCGAGAAGTCCGAGGGGACAATCCTGTTCTACAGTTTCTCCATAGTATCTTGCAAGAACAGGAACTCGATAAGGGCGAGTGTTGCGGAATGAAGTCGGCATCGAGCAAAAGACAGCAGCCTTGAGCTGCAGGGGGCTGGTATCACCGTGACCTGTGATCTTACTGCGAAGCTCGGCAAAGGAAGGATGCAGCAAGAATGTGCAAAGATGAACGGCACCAGCAGAGTTGCCCATCATGAACAACGGTCTTGGCTGCGAACCTCCAATCTTGTCATTGTTGTCCATGAGCCACTTCACAACCATCTCAATATCCTGTCCACCGGAAGGAAATCTCGCCTCTGGAACAAGGCGATAATCCGGAATGACAGTGACAAATCCGCACTTTTCGGCAAAGAAATGTCCAAGGTTTCGGTAGAGCAGATGATTCTCGGAGGCTCTGTCTCCTCGAGCGAAGCCTCCTCCATATGTATAAATGGAGACAGGGCGCCCAGCCCCGGTGGGACTGTTGGCAGGATAATAGATATCGAGGTTGTTGCGGGGGTTGGGGCCATAGGAGAATGTTCTTTTCAAGGTTGATTTGATGGCAGTTGAGTTGTTGTTGAGGAGCGGCAGGTAAATGCTCAAGGTTGGCTCAATGCTTTCAGCAATTGAGCTGGGAACTGAGGTGAGCTGGTCCATCTCGCAAGACAGTTGACTAACTGGTAGTATAATTTGAAGAGTGACCCAAACTGCGAATATATCACGATGCCGTTACCCGACATCCGATGGTGGGTAAATGGCAACCATGAGCACTAAACGCCAGCCGTGAAGCCTTGAAATGCCACTATTGCCAAATTCGGATCCCGAGAATGACTGCCGCCGAGTAACTTAAGAGGGATTCGTGACCCCCGCAATAACGGGCCATAAGCCCTGGTCCACTATTGGTTTCGCTCGGCGCGGACAAGATGGATAGGCCGATATGAAGACCGATTTGAAGACCGAGCCGAGCAAGACGGACTCGAAACCTCGGTTCAATGGCGATGTTGTTGGACCTATATCTGAGAGAGCTCATCGGTCATCAGACTGTACATGTCAGTTTTTTCATATTTCGCTACTCCAGTAAGCGCCGATACCGACGATGAAGTTAGTCTGAGCACAAGTACTCTGGGAAACCCTCCGTCCGACAACTCTGGCCTTTACAATGCATTATCAAGTGTCTCGTATCCTTAGCCACCCCGGGTTCATATGGTGGAGGAGCGATATAGGATAAACACTCGATGCTCTTGGGCAATCAATGAACTAGATCAACGACCCTGAACTACCAAAAGAATGCCAGTAAACTCACATCTTGTATTTGACTCAACTCTGGAACTTAACCATGGAGCGCATGGTACTCTCCGCATCAGTCGCTGGAAAATCCGCTACTAACTAAACAATCATATATCTTGGAATCCTTCTCTGGAGACAAGCTCTACCTCATTATTACTCATTCAGTCACTGGTTTCTTTCTGACTGGAGAAGAAACGGATAATAAGTTCACCTTCGCAACAGGCAGTAGCCAAGCCTTTCCCGCTCCTGTGCCAACTCACCATCACCAACATACCCACCATGACATTCTCTGCATCAGGGGCCAGTTGAAGGTCTGGCTTAATGACCAGTGAACTTTGAAGAATCCACAGCCCTGGGGACTAGGTGAGTCATGTACCTGTGCGATGTGGCCGGATGCCGACCTCGAAAGGGCTACCGAAAAGGTCAGCTCTAGCGTTGCAAATGTCATGACCGAGTTTGACGTGATCCCTGGGCCGGAAGACAAGCTTGTGGAGCCACAGCCTCGGAGCTATTCAGAAAGCTAGCTGCCTGGCTCTAAGAAGCCGTACTTTCTCCGGAACCGCATAGGATCCAGTGCCGTGCTCGGCGGAACGGTCGTCCGTCCATATACCATTGAAGCCGAATCTGTGAACAAATACAGTCTGGCTACTCTTCACGGGTCTGACCATTCTGAGACGCAGGTTTTGTCTGGCTGAATTCGGTCCCCAGATGCGCTTCTATGTGTCTGATGGATATCTTGAGGTCACGGTAAGTGACACTGACTCTTCAGGTATTGGCACCGATGAAGTGACTTGGTTGCGTGCTGGAACTCACTTCTATATCAAGCCTGTCAGCTCCTATTTCAAAGTCTTGATATATTCGCAGCCTGGTGGTCCGTGGACTCGCTGATCTACTTTATGCAGCTGGGCAGGACAAGCAGCGTACTGGGTTGAGTTGCATGATTCATGATTCACCAAGCCCCTTTAATTAATAGGAACAAGCACTCTCAGTATGAATCGAAGTACAAGTTCAGCTCAATGTAGACAGCTACGCAGTGTGGTTTTGTTGTTGAAACGCTTGGACTTTTGATAAACTCTCAGTCAGTACTGAGCACAACATAAAACGCTGTGTCTTGAAGCTCTCTAGGCCGATGTCGAGATGTCTTGGCTTTAAGTAAATATTTCTTCAAAATACAACAAGCTTCATTGAACTATTTACACTGTTTATTAGGGTTTTCCTATATAGATACTGCTATGTCAAGCCATGTCCTGTAGATGCCTTGCTATTACCCTACAGTATATCATTATTATTTTTTTTAAAAAAAAAAAGGGTCCACAGAATATGTTCCTTTGATGATCGTATTGGTTCGAGAACTGTGATAAATACTTCTGCCAAGTTACAACATATCTCTAACACGATGAGCAGATCATAAACCAAGTATCGGATGCAGAAGGTGCGAAAAGAAAATCCTGTTTAAACATGCACGGATACTCCATAGTCAGGTATCGTTCTCGCTGATGAGCATCGATGGCACCGGTCAATAAGCTAGCATGTAAAGATAAAAACGTAGATTGGACTGTACATTACATAGCAGTATTTGCGAGTTCAAACCAATTGCTCCCCACAAAGGACGTGAAGCAAATGAGATGGCGCACCGCTCGGCAACGGATTGCAGGCTTCAGTGTGAGCGATTCTCAAGGTGGCCCATGCTCGCAAGCCAGGACGATAGGATAACGGAAATCGACCGAAGAGGGTTGATCAGAGATACCCATATTAGGATCGACAGAAGAAGTGAAGGTGGTCGATGTCGGTCAGAACTGTAAGGAAGCAACAGCGATAGTTTGCTTGACTCGTCTAGCTCGTGGACTCTCAGACACGTCGATCCCAAATCTAGTCTGTGCTATGTGCATGCAGGCGAGCGTGAGGTGAATGGATCATGGATGGATGGATGATGGATGGGATAGCTCAGCTGTGGAGCAGCCACATTCACGCCAGTTCAGCAACTCAACTCACCAATCCACCCAGCAAAACCACGATCCCCTCAGCCAAACTCGATCGAGATACTCAATTCCCCTCCAAACAGTTCCGGATAGCGCAACATCCAACCCCGCAATTCGGTAAAGCTTGCGTGTGACGTCTTTTGGCTCCCGCCTGGGGCCTTCTGGGGCCTTCTCGTGCGGGGACCATTAGCCCCAGATGCCATGGCTTGCGAGCATCGCATTGCCGAAGGACGAGATGGATGGGCACAATCTAGGAATATCATAGCGCTCTTTTGCTCGTTTCCCGTTCCAGGACCACCTTCCGACCCGTCCCCGGATTGATCATCGCAGCTCTACTTGTGTAGTCTAGTCTAGTCTAGTCTATTTAGTTCCACTCCATGCCGAGGAAGCCCATCTCCAGGTTTGCTGATGTCAACGACGCCGTGATCCGTTTCATGTTTGCTTGTTTCATCGCAAGACTGATAACTAGACGACTCCTTGAGAACTGGAGTTCTTGGGAAAGATCATCACATCACAAGTTCTTGACGAACGAGCTCTTTACCTGCTTTCTAAACAACTCATTCTCATCAGTCAGCACACTCGACATCACAATGTCTTCTTCATCTGAGCCGGGCACCAGGGGCAACCTAACCCTTGAGCAGAAGAAGAGCCTCCAAGAGGCTTGGGTCCATATTCTGCGACTATGCGGAAATGAGAATATCGCCCATGATGCTCCAGACAACACAGGCGAATATCTCCAACACCTCAAGAACAAGAATTCCGATCACTTCTCACGGAATCTCTGGGAGTCGATCATGGCCGATCATCCCGACACCACGCTCCTTCGATTCCTTCGAGCGCGCGACTGGGATGTCAACAAGGCCGTTGACATGTTTGTCTCTGCTCTCAACTGGCGCGACGAGCGACAGATCCAGAAGACGATTGTCGGAGGCGGCGAAGCTGTCGGTCTGAAGATGACCCTCACTACCGACGAAGAGTCATTCATGGCGCAGTATCGCTCAGGCAAGAGCTACGTCAGAGGAACAGACAAGGACAACTATCCCATCTATGTCATCAGAGTCCGCCTCCACGACCCTCACAAACAATCTGCCGAGTCTATGGAAGAATATGTCTTGCACAACATCGAGACCTTGAGGGTCATGGCGAGAGAGCCGCAAGACAAGGTCTGCTTGATCTTTGACCTCACAGGCTTTGGTCTGCGCAACATGGACTTTCACGTCGTAAAGTTCCTTGTCGATATCCTTGAGAAGCGCTACCCCGAAACCCTCTCGGTAGTGCTTGTGCACAATGCGCCATTCGTATTTTGGGGTAAGCTTGACGCTCTGTCACCTCCAACTCTGTCTAACTACATGCTGATCCTTGCCAGGTGTCTGGACCGTCATCAAGCACTGGCTCGACCCTGTCGTCGCATCAAAGGTCCACTTCACCAGCGGTACCAAGGGCCTCCTCAAGTTCATCGCCAAAGAGAAC
Source organism: Fusarium xyrophilum (assembly GCA_008711595.1). NCBI lineage: Eukaryota > Fungi > Ascomycota > Sordariomycetes > Hypocreales > Nectriaceae > Fusarium > Fusarium xyrophilum. The sequence goes on along the minus strand of VYWZ01000348.1, from coordinate 3,260 downwards.
CTGCAAAGGTCTTATGGTGGTGATGATCCTTGGGAATACAAATACGTGGAGCCTGTCCCCTCTGAGAACGAGAGGATGCAGTCAGAAGAGAAGAGGATAAAGATACAGATCGAGCGACAGGAGCTGATTGACTCGTTCAATCGTTCGACTGTGGATTGGATCGGCACAGATCCTGACACAGACGCTGGAAAGGAAGCGCACGAGAGGCGAGACGAGTTGATTCAATTGCTACAGATGAACTACTGGAAGCTGGATCCATACGTCAGGTCTGGTACTTACTACCACCGAGCGGGAGTGGTCAATAGGGTTGGAGGTGTCGATTTCAAGGCAGCGCGATAGTTGACTAGTGTAGAGTCTTGTTCGTATTCAATTCCGCAGTAAGCTTGTTTTTTTCCACACTCAACTTCGATCTCTTGACCTTGATTCTTGCCAAGATTGTTTCCTCATCTACTCTGTACAGAGCACAGAGACCTGTCAGTGCATTCATCCATCACCTTACCTTACTTGGAACGTCACTGCCCGACGCTATCATCTGAACGTTGGTCCCCGCCGTCCGAGTCCGTGCCGTGAATATCCAAGAATTCATAGCGCACTCTGCCACCAAACACCAAAGTCATCCTCCAATCGGCCCCTGTACGCTCACATCCTAGCGGTGCTGTCTAGGGTCCTCACTGTCGCAGTGCGCTTTGACCCCGTGGCGCTCATCACCAACGGACCCAGCTGCGCTCTGTCCTTTGTCCTGGCCCACCATGCTTGAACCCCAGAAGCTAGACGATTGTCCATTGTCCACGAGACCGTGCAAAAGGGCTGTCAGTGATGCAAAGCCTCGTGCTCCGTACCCAAAGCGCAATAGTTTGCGAGGTACAGGGGTGCTCACCTCCTCCTGGCCAGAACAGCAGGGATCGTCAGAGCTACCCCTCCAGCACCAATTTCCCTGCCGCGGTATCATCCATGCTTTCTGGGGTACAGCTGTGGAGTGCCTGCAACGTTCCCGAAAAGCAAATCCGTATATGATGACTGGCTGAGATAAAGAGCCTCCTTCGAACGAACTACAGAGTACTGGCAGCCTGATTATCTCTTCTCCCCCCCCCCCCCTTCTCCTCGCTACAGTACAAGTCAAGTCAGGCTGTGATAGTGAGACAGTTCACTCTGGTTTCCTTATCTCATCTTCTCTTTCAGTTGTCACACTATGAGGTTCTCGACGGTGCTCCTGTCGGTGCTTGCGCCATTTAGTCTCGCGGCCCCTGAGCCAAAGACCGTTTCCCCACCGGAGCTGTCGGGCCAATTGGTCAAACTTTTGGAGAGGCACAACCTCGTGCTTGTACCGCGATCAGAACTCACAGACGCGTTGAAGGAATTGAATACCCTTCTCAAGAGTGATCGGTTTCCTCGCGCGCCTGTCCTGATCAGGCGACAAAATACTACTTCGGGTTTTGGTTCAAAATCTGGCGGCTCTAGCTCAGGGTCTGGATCAGATGACAACTCAGACTCTGATGGCGGCGGTTCGAGTCCCGTTGTCTCGATTCCTGGGCTTGATGGTCTCGGTGACCTCGGCAATGGCCTCAAGGGATTGACAGACGCAGTCACCGAGTTGGGAGATCTCCTCAATGCCTTCAAGAATCTCCTGACACCCGAGTTCCTTGATGCATTGCATGATGCCATGATCTATCTTGCAGCCACATTGAAGCCTCCCGCAACCGACCAGATCAGAAGTCTGCTCGAGAAAGCAGGTCCTTTGCTGGATCTTATTGGCGAACTCAACCTCAACGGCCTTGTCGATCAGCTCAAGGATGTCGATATCGCTGGTATCGTCTCCAAGGTCCTCAAGCTTCTCACCGACGGCAACCTCAATAACATCGACGCTCTTCTCACCAATGGCGCAAGCCTCTTGACACCAGATTTCGTCAAGCAGACCAAGGGCCTCATTGGTGACGTCTCACCTCTTCTCGACGAGCTTGCTCCTCTCCTCAAGAAGCTCACCGGGCTTGATCTCGAGGGCATTCTGTCAGCTTTGGACCCACTTCTCCAGAAGGAATCCATCCAGAGCATTGTCACTCTACTCAAGAACGCCGGCGATCTTCTCACCGCCAAGACCGTCGATGAGATCCAGGGTCTTCTCGGTGAAGTCTCCCCCATCATCAAGGACATCGCCCCGCTTCTCGAGCAACTCACCAAGCTCAACCTTGAAGAAGTCCTCAAAGCGCTGCAGCCGCTCCTCCAGGACGATTCCATCAAGGGCATTCTGAGCTTGCTCAAGAACGCTGAGACTCTGTTGACACCCAAGTTTGTGGACCAGACCCAAGACCTCATCGGTGCTGCGTCTCCACTGATCGACAAGTTGAACGATGTCGATCTCAAGGGTGTCCTTGATGCCCTGAGCCCCATCCTCAACAAGGAGGCCATCCAGGGACTCGTCGGACTGCTCAACAATGCAGAGGACCTGCTGACCAAGGATACCGTCAAGAGTATCAAGACTCTTCTCACCGAAGCATCCCCCTTGATCGAGAAGCTCTCCGACATTGACCTCAAGGGTGTCCTGGACGCCTTGAGCCCTATCCTGAAGAAGGAGGCTATTCAGGGTGTCGTCGGCCTCTTGAATAACGCCGAGGACCTTTTGACCAAGGATACTGTCGAGAGTATCAAGACCCTGTTATCTCAAGCATCGCCCTTGATCGACAAGCTTTCGGAAATCGATCTCAAGGGCGTCCTTGATGCTCTCAGCCCTATCCTCAAGAAGGAGGCTATCCAGGGCTTGGTTGGGCTATTGAACAATGCGGAGGATCTTCTGTCGCAGGAGACTGTGAAGAGCATCAAGACATTACTATCCCAGGCTTCTCCTCTGATCGACAAACTTGCCGACATCGACCTGAAGGGTCTTCTCGACGCTCTCAGCCCCATCTTGAAGAAGGAGGCCATCCAGAACCTTGTTGGACTGCTCAACAACGCCGAGGATCTGCTGTCCAAGCAGACCGTCGAGAGCATCAAGACCTTGTTGTCTAGCGCCTCACCCCTCATCGACAAGCTGTCTGATCTCGATATCAAGGGCATCCTCGATGCACTTGGCCCCATTCTCAAGAAGGACGCCATCGAAGGTCTCGTCGGTCTTCTCAACAACGCTGAAGATCTACTCGATAAGGAGACTGTGCAGAACATCAAGTCTCTTCTTACTAGCGCTGGGCCTCTCATCAACGAATTGAAGAAGATTGATCTCGCTGGCGTCCTCAATGCACTTGCACCTATCCTCACCAAGGACTCGATCA
>VYWZ01000346.1:0-26364 GCA_008711595.1 Fusarium xyrophilum | reverse complement strand
AATTAAAGAAGCTTATATAGCCATATCTATATAACCAGTTATATAGATAGCATATGACCTTAAATATATAGCCGATTATGCAGGTATGACTCGCCTTGAATAGCCTTAAATGAACCCATGATATAAACACTCCGCTGTTTAGATAACCTGATCACAGAGTGCATTATTAATTCAACGTCCTATATCAAAATTCGGTTCGTGTCTCACGCCAATCTAAGGTGCTGTCGAGGCTACTTTTGGTTAGATGTTTTGTAACACATATCGCTTTCGCCAAGCGACCCCCAACGAAATTTCCGGTCGTCAAAATCCCAGGCTTCACCTCGTGGGGAACGAAATGATAGGTCAAAGTTGACCCATCAAACCACGTTATGCTAGAACATTTTAGAATGACTGAAGAATTTGAGCTTATTGGCGTAATAACCTCAATTTACATGCTTTTTTGAAAGAAGTTAGCATCATGTCTCGCCCAAATAAAGCTATCTACATGCTTGGAAACGGCAAACATGAACTCCGAACAATCCGAGAGTCATACGTCCCGCAAAATACACAGTCTCTCCTAGAAGTGCAGTACTCGGCCATCAATCCCGCCGATACTCGTCATTCATACAAGATCATGTCAGAGTACGCCGCTGGCTACGAATACACCGGCATCGTTCGAGACGTTGGACCCGAATCACACTTCAAAGTTGACCAGGAAATCTTTGGCCAGTCGTTGCCTTATGATCGTCGACCTAATTATCTCAATGAGCATCAGAGCCTGCTCTTGGCGGACCCTCTCATGGCTTTTGAGAGGCCGGAGCATCATCTCGATCCCATCACCGCCGTGACACTTGTCGTTGGCAGTGCAACCACCTTTGATGCTCTCTTCAATGTAGCTGGATATGGCTTCCCGCTCGCTGGAATCACTGGCGACGATCCGAAGGACGAGCCGATTCTTATCTGGGGGCCGGGGCGGTGCTGGAGCTGTTGGCCAGGCTGCTATCCAGATTGCCAAGGCAGCTGGCTTCAGTCCCGTTATCACGACAGCTTCGCCTCAGAATCACGAAGCTTGAAGAGGCTTGGTACGGATGAGGTCTTTGACTATCGAAGCGCAACAGTCGTGAAGGATATACGTGCATACCTGGAAACGTCTGGAAAGTCACTCAGGACTGTCTTGGATACAGTTTGCGCTGGTCTCGGTGTCTTTGAAGGTCTTAGGCCTGGAGAGGAAAAGGCTTTGGAGGATAAATACGATCAAAGCTCACCAAGTCTTCCCGCCAATGCTGTGACCCCGACGTACCCTCAGAACAACTCCGTCTGGTATCAACTCTTCTCGTGAAAAAGGACCTGACTGAGAAAAGGGGAGAAGGGTAGAATCATCGAGTGGCAGAAGCATATTGAGCAGGTTATACACTGGTTGACTGAGAATCATGAGTAGTATTGGGAGACGCCGAGGTTTAGGATCTTAAAGGGAGTTGAGGAGGGACTTCAAGGTATCCGTGATGATTGGGATGGGAAGGTGAGTCGTGAGAAGCTTGTTATTGATCACAGAATTTGAGAATCCATGAGATGACGAGGATGAAACATGGCAGAATAAGGGCCAATTGGAGGCTATCACCTCCCAGAACATTTTGAGGAGCTTAGACTTCAATTACAAGCACCACTGTTTTCTGATGTTTCAGTGATTGTCATCAATCTACCCCCATGATGTCTGGTACTGCTTTTCCGCACGTAAACCCTAACGAGAAGTCCATCATCGCGGATAGTCGAGCGGATTACTGCACTGTGTGCCACCGAGGCCCAGATTGGCTGCCAAATTTGACAGCGAGAGAGACGGGCCAGGCACTCCTCACTTAAAGCTTCAATTAGATTTACTCACCTACAGATCGAACGTTGCATTTCCCAGGTAAGAGTAGGCATCAACAAATCGGAAGCAATGCGAAACTTCAGTTCACATCCAGTAGCCCAGCATCGCGCGAATCGAAAGAGTATTGGTTAAATGGGGCCAGGATAAATGTGTAATAACAAATTCAGTACAAAACTACAGATATAATCAGGTAAAGTGGAAAGTAAATAACCACTCGGGGAGACACCGATTGAGTGGTAGGGACCGTAGTGGCCACGGGAGTCGAAGTAGCAGGAGGAGGCGCGTAGCCAGCGGTAGTACCAGGAGCCACGGGGACGGCGGTGGCGGGAACAGGAGCTGGGTAGACGGGAACGTGGCTGGAGACGATTCCGTTGGTGGGAGGGTAAGGGACGCTGTGAGCGGGAGGGGCCACGGGCTTGCCACCGGTAGGCTTCTCCGGAGTAGGGTATCCAGCAGTAGGCTTCTCGGGAACGAGAGATTCGCCAGTGGGCTTTCCGGGGACAGGGACCTTAGCAGTGGGCTTCTCTTCACCCTCGGTAGTGGGAGCAGCGTGGCTGGGAACTTCATAAGTCTTGGTGCTGGGGGAAGCAGTGGTGACGACCTGGAAAGTAGACTGTCAGTGATGGTGGTGACGGGAACGTGGAGTGAGCGGTGGTGGTCGCAGGGACAGCACCGGTCCCGGTGGCGGGGCAGACGTAGATACTCTTAATGACAGTTGAGGTGACGACCTTCTGGGTGTAGCGGGCAGGGCAGTTGATGACGGAGGCAGCACAGCTGGTTATGGTGTAAGCGTGGGGGAGGTGACGGTGCTGTTGACATCGCCGTTGGTCTAGGGCTTGGCGAGAGCGGAAGAGGAGCCGGTAGTCTCGGCACCAGCGGAAGCACCAGAGCTGGAACCGGAACCAGGGATGGATCAAGCACCGGAGCCGGAGCCAGTAGTCTTAGCGCCGGTAGGAGCAGACGATCCAGATCGGGTAGTCTCAGCACCAGCAGGATAGGACTTAGAGCTAGAGGCACAAGGGACAGGGTAGGCACCTAATCCAGAACCAGTAGCCTTAGCTCTAGCAGGATAAATCTCCAAGCTAGAGGCACCTAAGCCAGAACTAGGGATAGGTAAGCTCCGGAGCTAGAGCTAGTAGACTCAGCACCAGCAGGGCAGGTCTCAGAAGAGTCAGCAGTGGCAGAGCCGGTCATGTCAGCAGAACCAGTGACATCAGGGAGAGCAGAGTCGGGAGTAGATTCAGCACCTCCAGCAGGGACGGTGGACAGAGAGACGACCTGAGTGTGAGTGGAAGTAGGGTTACCTTGCTTCTTAATGAAGCCACCAGGAGTACCGCGGTTAGGCTGGCAAACCTTGGCCTGAACAGCAGTAGCAAGGGTGATGTCGAGAATGTCGCCGACCTCAACGTTGAGCTCGACAGCGAGACCAAGAGTAAGAGCAATGAGCTCATCGACGGAGACGACGTAATTGTCGGTGTTCACGAGAACAGCAGTGTACTCGAAAAGGCTGACCCAGAAAGCAATTGCGGTGCACGCGGGATGAATTAGTCTCGACTTCGGAGACTTTTTGATGGAAATGTTTCCACGTGTTGACGAGTAGGAGAGTGATGTTTTGTTTCGGGGTTCATGGTGATCACGACCGTTGAAACAGGAGATGGGTATAAGAGTGGCTTTTGTCATCCCGGTTGGGGTTTTGATCTGCTATACTTTGATCGTCGTATACTCACTCGGCATGAAGGTATCGAGGAATGTCGGATGTAAGGAGTTACGACGAGGGAGACATACGTACCCAAGAAGCTTTACTTTTTCCCGTGGTTCAGTTGAGGTCGTACATGTAAACTGCCGGTCAGCGAAGATGACTATGAACTGAGACAAAATTTGACAAGAAGGTCCAAGAGCCGATAAGCCACGGGACAACGGCAGTACTGATTTATCATCCGACTAACCTCTCAGTCTAGAATAAACTCGCTCGACCGCTGCATAAACAGAGCCATTTATCACTTCGCTCGCGTCAGGGCGCAAACTTCGGCTGCGACTCTAGTCTCACAGGCTTTGGTGGACCACAGTAGATCCTACGCGCCAAGAATATAAGCTAGAATAAAACGACTGGAAGACCATGTCTTTGATTTGAATGCATGCCACGAGGCGAGATCTAAGTGTATTGAGCGTGTTGATCATGACTCTTGACTTGCGTTGCGAAGTGGCGCAGGTACGGACCCTGAATCGTGCGGGTCGTGCAGGAAATGCCAATCTCCTTACTAAACTCTCGACAAGTTTTTGCTTTTGGAGGTTGTTTGACCAGTTGGTAGGTCTGGGCTAGAGTTGATTGCTACGTACAAGCTTCAGCGCTGCGCCTGATCCAAACTGCCAGAGTCGTATTCACTGTGGCTGTGAAACTCTAGGACCCTGGAGAAGACGGTCAACTCCCGAAAACTAGAAGTCTGTCCGCAGATTCAGGTCTATTGATATTTGTTCTAGTTGCAGATAATATTCTAGGGGGCATTAAAGCAGGTAATACCATGGCTTGTTTGTCTTTCCCCCAAGCGTTCCTGACCATTAATGGCAGAAGCTTGCGAATCATGACTCAAGATTGATCATACGCTACACTGTGAAGTACAGCTTAATTCAGTCTATGATTTGTCCGCCGATATTTAAATCCCTGCTGCCTTGTGCTTTTGATTGCGGTTTTAGATTGATCGGTTATTAGTTCTGGGCTTGCCTATACCATGCGCGTGTCTACAAAATCGGAATGGTGTCGCCGAGACATAGATGCTCTGTTCACGAGCCCAGTATCCGCATATCCGAGAGGTTTAGTATCTTATAAATAATACCATCTAAATATATCCTCCGTCCATTATCCCGATCATATTACAAGTCCTCGTTTCTATCATCCTCCTCCTCCTTCTTCGATCCCCCATCAAGCCCTTCAAAGAGATCAACGCCCCAATCCTTGCCAGGATCTAAAAACCTATACTTCTTATCCCTCTTCGCCACCTCCTTCAGCTCCCCCTCCGTAAATGTAACATCCTGCGATCCAAAGTTCTCATCAATGTACTTCTCATGCGTACTCTTGGGAATCACTACAGTACCCCTCTGCTGCCCCCACGCCAACACCGTCTGCGCCACCGTCGCGTTTTTGCTGTCTGCGAGCTTTGTCCAGAATTCATCGTGTAGAATGCTAGGGATGTCGGGGTTGTAAGTTGGATTTGTGTTGGCGAGTGGTGAGTATGCAATGACTTTGATATCTTCGCTCGTGTGAAAATCGACAAAGGATTGTTGTTGGAGATAGGGATGTGTTTCGAATTCGTGCGCATATGGGCGGACGGTGGCGATCTTGAGAATGGTCTTGATATCCTTCGGCGCAAAGTTGGAAATGCCAATGTTGCGCGTGAATCCATCGCGGACGAGCTCCTCCATAGCCTTCCATGTATCAACGATAGACGTGTCATTGTCGAGATCCTTGGTACCGGGAACCCAAGCGACAGGCCAGTGAATGAGGTACAGATCCAGGTACTCGACGCCCAGATCGGCGATAGACTTTTCGATGGCTTTGCGCACGAGATCAGGTCGATGATCCGTGTTCCAAAGCTTACTCGTCACCCAAATCTTATCGCGCGACACGCCCGAGGCCCTGATGCCCTGCCCAACCTCCTCCTCATTTCGGTAGATAGCAGCAGCGTCGAGGTGGCGATAGCCCATCTTCAGAGCGTAATCCACCGCATGGGCAACCTGTACTCCCCATCAGCACTGCACTGTCACGAACCTCGTGTTTGAACTCACATCGCCCTTCTTAGCCAACCAAGTCCCCAGTCCAAAGGCCGGAATCGGGTGGGTTTCGTTCCCCGTCTGCACAGCGGGGGGTCCGCCAGTCAGTGACGTGGCCACTGAGAGGATGGTATAGGTAACGACGCTCACGAGCGTGAGGAACGAAAACGCCCTTACGAAGCTCATCTTGTTTCTTGTGAGAATGAGCGACAAGGGTTGGTGAAAAGGTGACGACTTGTGATGAGGAGAATTATCAGTAACTTTTTTTTTTCGCCGCAGGCCGAGCTTCCGGTTGGTCAGTGGAGTGAGCATGGAACTGCAGGGGTTCGTTCAATGGGCTGAGGGGTCAAGGTTTGGCGATGGCATCATGTGACTCATTCAGACGTTGATTCAGACGTTGTCGTGATAAAACATTATAAACGTATATTGAGTCCAGTTTGGTGGTGAGGTTGGCGTTGTCACCACTTGAGTGCTGCATACCTTATCTGCATTTACTGACCCTTACTAGAAACAGGGATTGAAGGAAAAAGAAATGGGTATTCTATTATTATGTGATATTTCATTGTTACACTCTTAATGACCGTTCCAAATGCACCTGATGCTTCGATAACTGATCCAGTAATGTGTCCGCACGGCAAATGACGACTCGTACATAAGCCTCTCGCTCAAAACAGCACCTTCGCCTCGCATTCAAAGCCACTCGAGAGGCCAATCTCGAGTGCATCCCAGCCGCCATCTTCGGCCCGACATATAGATCACGAGGCCCAAGCCATTTCGTGACCAGCAGAGCCAGAGTTGGAGTTGTCAGCACAAGACCACGGGCTCGAACCCCCATTAGCCTTCATGGAGTTGTCGATGCCAACAATCGACCCGTAGGTACCGGCAACCATCATAAAGGTTCCAGCCACAATGACAAAGACACTCCAGCAAACCATGAGACACCACTTGAGTGACTTTTCAGTCTTGCCCTTGTGCCAGTTATCGTAAAGCCAGAAGCAGCCATAGGGCTGGAAGCACAACAACGTGCCGAGAAGAGCTCCGATAACAGACACCAGGCCGCCGAAAACAGGGATGGCGCTGGCGATGATATACGCGATGATGGTCACGCTCCCTGTACAGGCTAACCAAGTACCCCAATGCACGATACCGTTGGAGTTGAGATGCTTTGTACCGCGCAATAAGCGGATGAACATGTACTTGGCGGGGATCTCGGCAGGTTAGTATGAGTCACCGAGAAGACAGGGCAACACTCACGTGAGTCACAAGCATGACAGTCACGATAAGACCAGGTAGGGCGAATCCATAGCAGACTTTCTTCATGGGAATGCCAGCTGAACCGAGAGCAGGGGATGTAACATAAGGACCGCAGTAGTAGTACACCACGATTCCGACGGTGATGTACGTGATTGTCACGATCGATTGGCAGGTCAACAGTGAGCGAGCGTAGTGCTTCGGTTCGCGCATCTCAGCAGCAATCTGGAAGAACGCAGGTGTACCCGAGAACGCAAAGATATGCGACGACACAGCCGTGATGCCGTCGACGAAGCTAGGATGGTTGAAGAGCTTCCAGTCAGACTCCCAGTCACAGTGTCCTCCCTGCGGCGCAGCAGCGGGTCTGTCCTGCACGCCCACAGCGACAGTGACGCAAGAGACTAATTTCCCGCGTTACTCAACTTGGTCTCGTGAGATGAAGGGGGGGGGCTTGAACTTACTGGCAGTCATGATGCAGACGAGTCCGATCCACGCTAACCAGCCAATCTTGCCGAGCGTGCGGATACTAGCAAAGAGGAAGCCCAGAATAGCTGCCACGGCAACGAACACGGCTGTGCAGGCTGCGTGTGTAGAGACCGAATTAAGACCGATGGAGATACCGAGCATCGCTGAGCCAGCAACGAAGATCCAGTCTGTGAATCATCAGCACCCCCAGCCTCTTGTAAACAGCGAGGAATGTGGCTCACATAGCATGAAGACAGTCGCGAGGACTTCACGACCGATCCGCCCAAACATCAACTGTCCCGCGTCGTCGATTCCGTAAACCTGCGGATGTCGTCGCTTGAACACACCGATCATGTAGTCTGACCATGTTGCGATGGATGACACGACAATAAGACATATGATTCCTGGGATGAGGCCTAGAGCGTCAAAGGTCTGGGGGATTGATAAGACCCCAAGGCCGATCTGCGTTTTTGTCATGAGTGCGACGGTGGCGATCCATCCGACCTGAGTTTCATTAGTAATTGTGAAGAAAAACGGACCGGGGTTCGTACGTTGCGGTAGTTAGGTCCATCTTCTGAGACTTCACCAAAGACAGCGTCAATCGTCGTTCCCTCCTGTGTACATCTCGAAGGCGACCGCTGAAGATCATCAACGCCCTCAATATCACGAGGCAGTTCTTCCTTCTTCGCCATGATGAGATATCTTTAACAAAACGCTTCTTCAAACAAAAAACAGTATCTTGGGTAGTGAACGTATGGAGAAAGGGACAAGAGTCTGAGAAGGAATGCAGAATCTGGGGAAGATGGATCCGGGAGCGTCATGTCCTTATAAATCCGACCCTTTCTATGACTACAACAAACTGATTTACCCCGGATTATATCGCGTATCTCGCGCCCTGCTCCACTATGACTCCATGTCACTATCATCCGGCCTGTCCATGCCTGGGGAGGGTCTCGGTGGAGTTGAACGGACGGGGCCTGGGGTCGAGATAGGTCGTCTTCGGTGAGACTTTTTGACCAATTGAGTTTTGCGTGATATAATCTTTTTGTTTCGAATAAATTACTGTATCTCATGTCTCACTACAAAGATTGGAATACTGGAGATTCTGTTATCGATATTCCTTGAGGATCATCTAGCAACACCATGTAAACAGATAAATTAACGCCGACGACTGATAAAAGCCTAAACTCTATTCTCAAACTCTCCGTCAAGATAATTGATCCACTCTGAGATATTTGCAAGTCTAGCCGAAGTCAGTGTCATTAATCCGTAATCATCCCTCCCTTCATTACTCGCGAACAACCGTCCAATACGCGAATATTACCTACCCACGGCGTCTCGGAGAAAAGAACGCTCAAAAGTTCATTATCAACTTATGAAACAAAACCACTATGCCAAAAGCCCTACAAAATGTAAGGACCCTACACGGGGGCATGAGGCAGCAGGACTTATATTTTATATAATATATTCCCTATTTCTATTATGTTTTTATCCCTTGATCAGAGTTGCTTGAGATGCTGCAGCCTGAAGGTAACCTTGTTGATTAAGTTTATTGAGGTTTCAGTCTAGCTAAAGACTCTATAGTTAATACTTTTATGGCTATTATTAGAATACCTGGGTCCTATCTATTAATCATTACTAGATTAAGGCTATAAAAGAATATTTTTGTCTAATAAGATATACTTTTAGGACTTTTTAGGACTTTTTTCCTAGCTCTATCTTTAGGGTTATTATTAGGGTTTACACTTATTACCTTTAACTGCAGAAGTTATAGGCTTAAATAAGCCTCCCGGGCTCATAACTATTAAACAAAACCACTATGCTAAAAGCCTTATAACATGTAAAGACCCTGCACTAGAGCCTAAGGTAATAGGGCTTATATTTTTATATAACACACCCTCCATTTCCACTGTATTTTATAACTATCAAACAAAACCACTGTGCCGAAAGCCCTACAAAATGTAAGGACCCTACACAGGGACCTAAGGCAACAGGGCTTATATTCTGTACAACACAACTTTATACCCCCTTGGTTTATGTCGATCAGCCTGGGTTCGGTATCACGGCGTTGAGAGCCGCCGCTAGCGCCGGGGTCCGGCGCCGTGGCGGTTATCTGATAAAAGTATCGCTGCCACCGAGGAAAAAGCCAATGAGGCATATTTGCCACGTTCATGAAGTTGCAATGTGAGGTATTTGTGCCTGACAATCCCGAGTTTGTTCCTCGGGGGATAATGCTGCAAGAATGCTTCTGGAAGGCTCGGCTGAGTGCTTCGAGAATTTCTGTGTTACTTGACGGGGAATTTGGGGGTTGGGATATCTCGAGTTTTTGAATTTATAACTCTGTTTACAAGGGTCCTCGGGGGCTGATGCCGGGGCCCGTAACGGATTTTAGTTGTGAGAACCGAGTTATAAATTACATAAGGGTATCATGCATTGAGCAACGGATATGGTCTGGGGATGTTGTGCTGCTAGGTTCTCCTTTCATCAACATGCTATATTCCTTCAAACTGCCGTGTTGGTGAATTGTTATACGTATGATAGACTTTGTGATAGCAATGCAACGCTTTGCGGAATCATCCCGATGTGAAACATCATCCGCTCCCTTGATCGTAATACGAGATGTCTGGCATTTCAGCTGCCATGGTTCTGCTCTGGGGTAACAGGCTTATCTCTCGATGATCATGTCGTCATCAGCCGCATAAGCTTTCGGCATTCTCGACACCCGCTGATCGACTATCTTATTCCCGTTCATCGAGGGTAGCGGTTTGCATAAACATGCTGTCAGCATGAACTCAAATAATCCACGGCCAGCAGCAAAATGGCAAGAATAACCTCAGTGGGTATATTGTCTCACGGCGAATAGGGTGTATAACATGGACCCCAGGCCGGCCGACTGGTGATAAGAGAACGTTCCTCAGAGCTGCCCATGTTCCTTCGGCTCAAGATGCGTTGTGTAAAGTGAGGCGAGCACCGTATGGGGTAAGATTTTAGCCGTCCAGAACGCTGAGATCAATCTGAGTTGGCAATTCAGAACGGAACGGAAACGGACGAGTGCATCGATTTGGTTATGGAGATGCTAGGGGCTTCGCCTTTGCCAATCGGATAACTATTTCCTTCACTCAACGTTTCAGACAGCCAACACCCTAAATGCTGTTCTGAGAAGTGATCAGCTCACTCAGGTTCGATTTGACATGATTATGGTGATACTGATAGAAAATAACGGTTTGATTCCGTTGGCACGCCGGTTTGGTTCCCGAAGAGTGGGGATGGAGCATCGCGGGTATAGAAGCCGGCATCAGGGGATAAGAATACTCTTTGGATTGTTTCCGCGGGCTAATCTGATGCCGAAATATGTCCAGCCATGACGAACACAATCAGGTCATGATTTCGCAGTCGCTTTATGGGCTCTATATGTAGAAACATCAACAATATGTCTGTCTTTCTCGGCCTTTATAGCATCATGGTATAAGTAAGATCGTTCATTTACATACCGGAGCTCAAGATATCTTAACCCCAGCAATGATAAAGTGCCTTCATCGCCTAATGGGAGACACTCTTGATCAAATAGTAGCTTCGACTTGTATTAAACATGTATCCATCGCGGAGCTATCAATGATCAGACATTCATTCTGGTCGACAGTCAAGTCAGTGAAAAAGTTGTCATACACATCATTCCCGACGGGGGGGGGTAGTGCAAACCGTCCCCTCACGAGTAGTACTGTATACTGTGGCCTATAGCGTGATGTTCACGTGGACCGTAAGGGTATCCGGCCTTGATGCACCCCAAGTGACCGCTTATCACTAAATGCGCCAAGGCTGGCCGCAGTCGTGGGCTGCGCCGCTCGCCAGGACATCAACGACTTCTCTTGTGGTCAGAACAGCCACGTAGCAGATGCCTGTAGACACAAAAACGCAGTTTATACCCTCGTGGAGTCGCTTGAGGCGATATTGTAGGGCACTTGAGACTTTGGCAATGCAGGCGCTGTGGTAGGACATTAGTGTATCCGCAAGCGGATATTCCGGTAGGCCTAGGCCATCCAAGGTTTCACGAATATAGACCAGCTTCGGATCGCGTTTATATAGCCGATGTTTGGCCAGATGAGAAGTCATGATTTGGTATCCATGTCCCAGTGGCGATAAGACATTATGGTGGATGAAAGGGTAGAGGTTTGCGGCGTGGGGTTTTCTGGTATCTTAGCGGGCTTCTTGCCAACAAACCCATCTATATCTGGGTCATGATCACAAGGTGCTCCCTGGACTTCCGGAGATTGGCGTGCTCTATTTTGTTTTCTGCATTATTCTTGGCGAGACAGAAGGCCTCGACTTGTCGGACAAGGCCTTTGACATGGGTGCCCCTCGCATATCGATGCGTCAACTGAGTTCTCACACCAACAATAGGTGCGTGTGATGGCATGGCGAGGCGGGTTCAGTGCCGTTGAAGTTGAGAGAGAGAATATTTGAAAACGACGCAGCCATAATGGAGATTTGCTGGCGTGTGCTACGTGCAGGCCATCAAAAGGGAAAACATATTCGAGGCACTGGAGCATATACCATCCGCCACCTCTTGCTGGCGTATCTATGATCGTCTGGTTGGCCGTCTCTTCATCCATCGGAGCTGCAGTGGTAAACCACGGCCATCTTTCTGGCGCTTGGGAGATGGGCGGACTTCTGCGCTGTCGGGAGAAGTCTGCTTGCTGTTGGGAGGGAAAAGAGATGAGATATTTGACCACGTGTACATACTGAAGTATGGAGATACTATATAGTATCTAAATCATCACATGTCCGGGTTACTTACTGTCCGTGATGGTTCGGAGTGACGAGATCTTAGTCATGGCGATGGCGACTTCGATATGTGACAGTACCTCCTAATACCAATCTATCAGTTCTATAGCCAGCTCATGTTCGTATTCTTGTAAGACACCTACTAAGGCAATGGACAGTCAGGGCGTCTAAGCATATCTCACCAGGGATATGCCACTTACAAAACCGTCCTTCACGATATCACATAGAAATGAACTCCACCATGCGATGCAGCTTACTCCTTTCCTTTTTCCTTTTTCCTTTTTCCTTTTTCCTTTTTATTTTGAAATCTCCTCACCTCTCTTCCATAAGTCTTTTCTGTGCACTAAGTGGACAAACTGTAGACTCATCTAACACCGTATTTAAGTTATCTAACCAAGTTGTCAAGACAGTGAGTATGGAAAGTGATAATAGGAACATGAAGTTCAATTACTAGAGCTATCTTCTATGAAACAATAAGCTTGAAATACATAAGAGCTCTTTATATAGCCTTTACTTCTTATGAAAGTTAACCCAGGGACCAAGATGCCCATAATAAGAAGTACATTAGGGGCGGCATGTGTCGGTCCTGATGCGGCAACAACCGTCAGAACAGTGGGTGTTGTAGATGGAGGCGCATACGTATTGGCATGTTGTGAAGCATTTAGGGAATTACTGTGATAGGTATGGCAAGATGCAGTTACGTCAGGAGCGGAGTATGTGATGACAAAGGAACTGGAATGACCATCGACTGGATCGGTTGTAATTGCGCTAAGGGTAGTAGTAGCAGAAAGGGTCGGCGATGGCGCTGCGGTCTTGTCCTTCGAGCTACTCTGTTGTGTACTGGTAGTTGTGTGAGATCTGGCGATGGTTTTAAAGGGATTTGAGTACTGGAATATGCTAGGGTCGGACTGTAGTTTCATTTGGAGGCCGTAAACATTATCAGCTCCTAGAGACGAATCGACTCTCCAATCGTAGTGGTCCACGTCGATATCGATTCCAGCTATTTATAGTTTATTATTAGCATCTTGGTAATAACATGGGTTCAGAGTAGGCGAGCGTGAGGATAAGGAAATACTCACAAGCAACGTTCATAATAGGGCCCTGAGTGCCCTGAGAAGCTCCCCCAATCAGAAACATGTCAACTTTCTGACCCGAATATTTGCCTGGCACATTTCAACCAACATTCAGAATGTCGCCAGCGTTGATTTCTTGCCAAGCTGTTGGGCTGAAGATCACAGCAAAGTCAGGCGTTTGAGCAATAACACCAGCGATAAAAGAAAAATAAATATGGATGGAATGAAATACGAGATCATGTTAGTAGTTAGGAATTTAGAATGTAATAGAAGAGTGTGCGGCTATCAGTCGCGATGAAGGAATGGTTGTGACTGAAATGTCAGGATGTGTTGGATGAGAATATGTAGGATGTGAAGAGCTTGGTATTTAATTCAATAATTATCTAGAGTGACTAAAGAGGTTTGGATTTCCACAGACATCAACCATCCGTTATGCGGTATTTAATTCAACCTATTGAGGCAATCATGTATCAAGACGCTAGGTGTCAAGACGCTCGGGGCATAGAGAGGTTATGTCGTAAAGGACAGATTTACAACTGGCCCCTGATAAGCCTCAGATAAAATACTCGAAATTGAAGGATAGCGTTATACTCCATAATTAGTTGGTTACTTAGATACAAGTGAGTATTTAGACCACCTGCATGTACGTGCTTTATCCTACATCACCTGTACGGTTCAGGTGAGCGTAATTTCAGTACAGCCACACTAGTTATTCATTAATCATTATCATGATTCAGGTTTATAATGAATCGTCGGTGGCGGGATTGGGCAAACAATCTCATATTCAGCTAAAGACGGTGTCTTGCATGATGCTCGAAACCATTCCAGGAAGGTCGAAGACATCAAGAGGCATAAATTAACCAGTGACGTTAATAAAGCTCAAACCTCAATCTCTTCAGCCAGGTTTAAGTTTAATGATAAGAAAGAGCGTTGGGCAGCAATACAATTACCGACTGTAGGAGGATATGGATCGCAATAGTCCAGGTAGCACTCTGTCGATCCTATCGAGTTGCTAAATTGTCTGTGGTGGCATAAGCTCTCAGCCATGAGTATCTACTGCAAATAAGGCGTCTACTATCAAAACCTTGGAGTAATTGAGTAAGAAGTATTGCCTAGGCATCTCTTACGGTTCTACAGAAGGCTTGTAGAGAATCCTTCAGCAGTCGTCAGTCGCTAAAAGAGGGATGTGAAGGATCTTCTCGAACTATAGATATACACGTAGAAAGGTTCACCAACGTTTGTTATTTCCAAGGCCTATAGCATTCCCAATTGTGAACATCAACTGCTATAATATTGATGCAATGTCTCTGGTTATTTACTCTACTAACAAGTGATTTTAAAACGACTGTATAAGCTCGGTTGTACAATGAGTCTAAATTGAATGTATGTAGCTAGTAAATCGATATCTTAGCACTCGAATTGCTACCATACTAGTGACCCCATCAGAACAAGCATGAACGTACAAGAGATAACCATGCCCACTCCTGTTTCCGTTTTTCACTGCTCCTTCCAGTGTTTTCTCAAGTGATGCGAGAAGGGATCTACTTAGTGTTAACAAAGTCCCAGCTGGACACGGTAACATTCTGGCCGGCGATCATGGCTGTAGGGCGGCCGTAGAGGTATTGGACGGAAGTCTCGCCAGCGTCGCTGAGGATGTGGGCTACGAAGTGGACGATAATCTCCTTTTTCTGGCATAGATGCCCTTGACGATAAAGGAGACCTTGAGGTCGAGCTCGGCACCGCTCTTGCTGATGAAGGTAGCGCCCTCGACGCCAACCTTGAGGCTCGAGACGCCACCGCCGGTGAGGCAACTGTTCCAGACGGTGGACTTGCCAGTGTAATCCTCCTCGACCCAAAAGTTAAAGGCCCAGGAGGCGGCAGAAATCGTATTGCCGGCGATGACTTTGAAAGCCTTGCGGACATGAGGGGAAGTGAAGACACGCTTCCCGAGCGAGGCGAGGTCCTAATCGACACTACGGGCGGCGATGGCATGGTGACTTCAATGCTGACGGGGGTTCCGGCGCCCTCGATTTTCCAGCAACTTCAGAGACCACCCCGAAGTCATGTTTTTGTTGTCTGTTTCGAATGGATACTCCATGGCTAATTGATGCCGTCTGTCTCAAATACGAACTCGTTTCATCCTTCTTAGCACTTTACCATTGCTAGATGCATGAGATAACTGGAACACGGTGCAGACACGTGTACAGCTTGGTTTATGTGAAGCTCCAACGCGTTTTGATAGGTTTTTTTCTACCTACGATTTACAGGCCATTATGATCAGACTGAAGTTACTCTGCAAAAATAATCACGACTGCCGATTCAGATATGTTCATGGGCCTTGGCATCTACTCACATTACGCCTTTGCAATTCACTATCAACACTTGTTAAACAGCGAATCTCGGGGCATTGAAATAAGACTCAATATTTAGGAACAAAAAGGGCTGCACATTCCTTGTCATGAAGATGATTAACAGCTCGGCATGTATAGTTACCATTGTACCATTATTAATTTCATCATCCTTCTGTCCCAACCAGGTCGGTCCTTTCTACACTGTAATACGGCTACTAAAGGTCCGTGAGAGGATAAGTCAGATTTTCCTCATCTACGGATAACGCACTGGTCATGATCCGGTGTGGCGTTGTGGTCAGTGTGAGGTCTCTGAAATTACAGCCTGACTGGGCCTCGTATATGCACGTTGACAGAAGCAGTCAGGTAGATCTAAGCTCTAGAAGGTCTAGATTACCTCTTAGTGAATGTAGAAGGGTGAATTCTGACCATATTGAGAGGGATAATCGTGCATTGACTGTAGCTAACTACTGTGCCGGGCCGAGTGAGACGCCTGATATACAAGGTAGGCAGGTGCCTTAAGTACCTTGGACGGAACTTGGCTCACTAATCTTGATTTAGAGTTCTGTGCGTTACATTATCGTTTCACCATTTGATCAGCATATTAGCTCTTTTAGAATCATTTCTTGACCATTACGAGAAATTGAGTGTTGTTGGGGATTGTACTACTTTCTTCTACCTGCAGGGAACATTTACCAGATTGCAGATTTAACTGATGTAATTTTCGTAATAGCTGTCCTACTGATGTATAAACAGAAGTGTGTATAATTTATATCTCTTACTATATAAATTGTACTTATATTAGTAGTTTATTGGTAAGATACTCAAGAAGTCTATATTGTTCATATATCTATCTCTTAATAGATAAGAGTGGTCAATATATACTCCATAATCTTTGAGAAGACTAGAGATAAACAATTGAAGGGCTTTGTTTCATTTTGCTTACCTTGGATTTCTAATATCTCGATCTGTCCAGTGTTTTCAATGGCGCTAGACATCATGTCTGAAGCACGGTTCTGTAGCACTGACCTCATAACGGCCGAACCCCCTGCTAGCATAATTGGCTTCAAATAGGGGTATCACGATTTAGGTTAAACGGCCTGTTGGCATCATTCGTACTAGATGGTTGAGCAAATATACCTCAAGTAGATCTACAGCTTGTTTTTGAAGTTCCAACTTACTGATCAATTGTCCTTACAGAACTAATAGCTCTTTATATCTCTAATATTCCACTAGCCAACGCATATCCTGGCTCACAATTTTCGAACTTCTGCATCTCTAATCATTATTCTTTTTCGGTAAGAAAAAGAAATGACATACTATAACCCCAGCGGCTTCGATGTCAGCAATAAATACCACATAGGTTCAACCCTTGGCAAAGGCGCATATGGCACTGTCCGGTGTGTTGCAAAGATGTGTCCTTTTATCACAACCGTACTGATTAATCTCTCCCCACCAGATCTGCTGTTCACAGACCCTCAGGTCTCGAGGTCGCTATCAAGAGAATAGAACTGCCTAACATCTCAGTTCATTGCTTAAGAGCCCTTCGTGAAATAAGATTATTAAGACGCATTGACCATGAGAACATCATATCTGTTTTAGATATCGAGAGACCTTATTGTAATAGCGAGTTGACTGAAATGTATATCGTCCAGGTAATGTAACTTCCCAGATATTCCTATCATCTTTGTATCCAGCTTATGTGTCTTATTCTTCAGAATTCAATTCTAACTCTGTTTACAAACAATTAGGAAATGATGGACACGGATTTACACAAAGTTATTAGGTCTCAGCCTCTTTCCGATGAGCATTGCCAATTTCTGATGTACCAATCATTGTGTGCTTTGAAAGCATTGCACTCTCTGGGCATCATCCACCGGGATCTCAAGCCGACTAACATCCTCCTTAGCAAGGATTGCGACTTGAAGATATGCGATTTTGGACTTTCCCGGACTACCAATTCCACTTATCAATCTCGGGGCTTCATGACCGAATATGTTGTAACCCGGTGGTATCGAGCGCCAGAGCTCATGTGGACTCCAGGAGTATACACTGATGCAATTGACATGTGGTCACTGGGATGCATCTTTGCTGAGATGCTCGGAGGCACGCCTATCTTCCCCGGCAAGCATTGTAAGAATATCATGTCTTCATTCGTAACGGAGGACTACCGTGTATGACAAAAATAAGCTGAATTGACGCTGACTTTGTCTCTTGGTGTAGTTCTTAATCAGCTATCGGCAATTTTCGACATCCTAGGGTCGCCTACAGTTGAGTTCTGCTGTTCGATTCGGTCTCCACTGGCCCGGAACTACATGATCCGTATGCCCTACAAGAGTCCAATACCATTTCAGCACTTGCTCCCAACAGCGTCGAGTCAAGCGATTGATCTACTTGAAAAGATGTTAACTCTTGATCCTTCCGAGCGTATCACAGCTGAAGAGGCCCTGAGGCACCCATACATTGGGCTGTATTATGATCCAGCTGACGAACCAGCCCTTGTCTACAGCCCAAGCGGGTCGATAGATCTCATCGATGCTGAGGAAGGCCTATGCTTGGAAGAGATAAAGCGGCTGATATCCGAAGAGATAGACGCTATACAAGCGGAATCTGAGGACTAAAGGTTAGGCTAAAGAGTTGGTGGACACCTGTAACGACTGTTGATATAAGCTCTCAGCCACAAGTCTCAACTGTGAATAAGACATCTGGCCCGCAACTTAGGCAAGGTACCAGCAGTGAGATGTTGTAACTTGTGCAGCTACTTGTGCACGATGATATTTGTTTTGTTCGTATCGCCAGGTTCCTTTCTATATGCAGATTGCGGAGCTTCTTGCGTAATGTCTCTTATTTCTATGCAATATCACTGACACGATGGTCCGGGGTATCGCGATAAAGTCATGAGAGGCCTGGGTCTTGCATCATTTTCGGATCACCCCACCACTTTGCCTTTCCCTTCTGCCGATAATTACACCTTGGGAATGCAAGAACGGACATTGAGGATTGACAGTCTATCTTGGGGTCGTGGGCGTATGTTAGACCTGAGGGTGACATGCATGTTGACAACGCAAGATGGCCCCCTAGAGTCATGTCGCCTGCGTTCCATGATAGTTCCATCCCTTTTTTACTTGGGGATCTTACTCCGCTTTGTTCAGGGGATGATGTTTGCCTCGAGGCCTGTTGTTGATAGCTTGAGGGGATGACCTCAATCTCAGAGTCCCAGTTGTAGCGCGAACTCAACTGTAGTAGTATATACTAGTGTAAACAACGCGCACTGTTGTCGCCTCTGGAGGAGTAGTGGCGGTGGTTGAAGACTCTAGGGTCATTGTGACAGACACTTCAGCAGTGGTAGAAGCCTCTGCTGTTGTCTCCGAAGCTGCAGCAGTTGTTGTGTCGTCCACAATCACTGTTACAGATGACTCAAGAGTGCTAGTCACATCTGGTATTGTCGCTACGGAAGCTAAATCTCACCGATAGCAGCCATCGTCTGTCAAGGGAATTTAAACTCACTTGTACGCTGGGGTTTACACGGACTAGCAAAAGCAGCGTCGGCGATAAGGCCGGCAGCCTGCCAATGAGTGTGTCGACAAATCAGGTGTTGACTTGATTGTTAGGGATGGATGAGGCACTACTGCAGGGGTGACATGACAGGCTAAGACTAGCCTCAGCCACGGCAGATCCAGGGTAGTCAAAGTCATCTGACTATGGGAAATATATCATTGTCCCGAGAGCTTGATGCAGTCATATGCATTATGCAACTTTTAATATGTATAGCTGTCACTAAGCAGAAGTGTGAGATTCTAGCTGGGTTTTTGAACGCCCAGACTGGTGATACTTATGCTTGCTCAGTCAGGGCTACCAAGCTTCGCAACTGGTATTGCCTCCAAAAATCACAGCGGTCAAGTCGACTCGTCTCATTCCGCTTTACGAAGCTCTTAGCACCTGCGATAACTTTTGTATAACTGAATACACAGTAGACAGAAACAGTATTGATTCTGCTGAATTATCCTTAAACCCGGTTGAGCCGGCGTTGCCATGTTGTTTGCCGTGTTTATGCTGGCATCAGATGCTTGGAGCAGAAGACTAAACTCAAGAGAGTATAGACTGTTTCCGACTCTTTGACATTTTAGTCAGAAATAGCTCAACGATAGGTAATTCAATTGGCTCGCTCGTCTGGGTAGCTCCACCTGAACCTCCAAGTCTAACACACCATATGTCAGCTGAGATATGAAATCAGGTCCACGGGCGGCCTTTCTACACAAGTACATCAACAAACCAAAACATATCAATGACAAAGGTAAAGCCGGGGCAGCGAGTGCGAGCCAGGACGCAGAGAAGTCGGTCTGGTTGTCTGACCTGCAGGTGAGTCCACCTTGTTGAAGACTGTGCCGGGTATTAATGGACATTGCAGGAGTGAGTCACCAGAAGTAGGGATCAGCCCAGATTGCTTACATGATCTACCTAGTCCGTCGTGTCAAATGTGACGAGGCACGGCCCTCATGTGTAAAGTGTAAGGGCACTGGTGAGCGCTGAGTAACGGTGAAGCTAACGCATCGATAGGCACGTCAACTGGTCGCACCTGTGATGGCTACGAAGAAGTAGTAGCAGAACAGCAAGCACCGATCCAGACCATTATTGCCGGATACGGTAACTCCCAGGAAGCGCGCTCTATCCAGTTCTTTATCGAGCGCACCCTGTCTCAACTGTCATCCTTCTTCCCCGATGAGTTCTGGGGGATCAGTGTATTGCAGGTCGCTCAGTGCGAGCCCAGCATTTCCCACGCACTGGTTTCGTTTTCCGCATATCACGAGGCGTTCACAAATGGCATACCTGGGGATCAGATTCCATTTGCATTAAAGCATTACAATCTGTCTATCAAGGAGCTACATGCTTCTCACGGCTCGCTGTCGTATGTCCACTTGATGTCTTGCTTAGTTTTCATTTGTATCGAGGCAAGCATGGCAATGATCCTTAACATAGCCATTCGACTGACAGTGAACAGATCTTGCAGGGACATACCGAGACTGCAATTCGATTATTCAAGCATGGTCATCATATGATGAGCCAGTTCCGTCAAGCTACAGGCCTAAATGGCGTCCTTAATCATGTGCAAACGCTGTTTAACCGGCTCGCGCTGCAGGTGGCTATAGTAAGCAAATTAGTACTTGAAAGTTCCATACTGCTAACTCTTGTTTCCTAGCTCGTAGGCGACGTTATGCCTCAAATTTCCCTAAAGTGTGTTTCGGGCTCCCAGTTGATGATGGTAAACGCAAACTACACATTCAGCTCTCTACTGGAAGCCAGAGAAGCTCTTAATGCCATTTTGGCGTTAAGATTGACAGAAACGGTAGCAAATTCTGCACTTGTCGCTGAATTTTCTCATTGGTCACTAGCATTCGACAAATTCGTCACCTCCCGTGATGGACTACCGTTCTCCCCCAACGAGCAGAGATCACTTGCGCTCATAGACTTACACCGCCGGTACTTCAACATTGTCCTGCCTTGGGAAAGCACAAGCAGCCACCAAGACTTTCTCAGCCTTGACAACCATACTGGTGACTTCGAGGAGCTAGTAAACTGTGCCAGTCGTGTTCTGGAAACAGACACCATGCCGCAAGCAGCCCCCCTGTTTCACCTTGAAATCGGAGTGGTACCTGTTTTGTTTGTGATAGTTGCATGGTGTCGCGATCCCGGGATTCGTCGGAGGGCAATATCCTTGTTGATGTCCCGACAGGCCCAAGAGGGTGTTTGGAGCAGCCATTTGACTGGAAGAGTCGCACGGCGAATTATGGAGGCAGAGGAGGAAATGTTAGACGTGCGCAGCAGCAGAGATGTTCCAGGTCCACGGAGGGTAAGAAGTGTATATGTATCCCTGGGCCCTGGAGAGAGACAGGCAATGATACGGTATGAACAACAGGATAGAGAGTGGGAGGAAGTCATTGGATGGTAGATAACGCACAGCGATCTGTCAGGGCGTTTGCAAGACATAACTCATATCTGTTAGCAAAAGTTCACATCTTGGTTTTAAACTGCCTATCTACTCATGCTCTATTATCTACAGCCTTATGATACTCAGTCTATATCAATGTACGCTCAGATAGATTGTAACCATGCTACCGTTTGATTCAACCCCGAAAAGAAAAGCTCAAGAGACCTCGCCTAACTGCATCTCAGTATGCCTTTTGTTTCTCTCCCAAAACTTTGGCATGCTGGCCTCTTTGCTGCCCATAGCGCGAGCTGGATGAACCACGTTGAACGCTACCAAAGCAATCAGCATGGGTAGAGAGTCTAGCGCATACTGGTAAGCCTCGTGTCGCGGGATGTCACTGTCAAGACCTTGAGAGTACTCTATAAGGCGGAAAATAATCCGCAGCTAGATCTCGTTAGACATCTGGCTTCATCAGTCGGTTGAGCCCCCACTTACTACAATGAGAGCTAGTGCAATGAACATGGCGTAAAAGAGCATCATAACAGATCTCTTCTGCGCTCCTGAAACTACGCCGGAGTTCGGGCTGCGAAGCCTGCGGAAAAGACGGATCCCGAAGATAGCGAAAACGAGAATGAAAAACAGCTGGAGTCCAACTCCGCCCATGTAGATGTGCAGGGCATCGAGCTTCTCTTCCAGCGTCTTGTCTTTTCCAGTAGCAGCCTGCGCCGCACCATAGACCTGGATAATAAAAGCGATAATATCCAACACCACAAAAATAAATCCAAACTGCCATGCCTTGACGCCATACAATCTACCATCAGGCGTATAGCACCACACCATGCGCCCAAACACCATGTAGGCAAATGCATTGGTCCACAGCGGCGCGACGAGAATGACGACAAACCATGTGGCATAGTAGTCAAAGCTCGCTGGGTTGTAGATGCTAACAGTGCGGAAGATGTAGGTGAAGACTTGCCAAAAGGCCGACATGATGATGACCCAGCAGTATGTCGATCGGTAGCGGATGGCTTGGGCGAGATGGGCGATGTTGGTGATGGTGAAGAGTGCTAGGAATAGTATGGAGGCAGCTGCAGAGGGACAGAGGTTCCATTGTGTGTTTGGGACTTTAAGCGCGTGGCATGTCGACATGGTTGCTGAAGATGGCTGGGAGCGCCGGGAGATAGGGACAGAGAAGAGACACGCCGTTTGATGGCGAAGAGAATAGGCAAGCCAATATGTCCCCTGTGTCTATACTTATACCCTCCGAAAGGCATGCATTATGAGGTGTCACTATTAGTCCCACTTGGGCTCTCTGCTGGGTTAGTGTGTTTCAGTCTGGCAAACTCGATTGGCTGGCTCGTTTGGGCACCCTGACAATACCCAGCTCGGTTAAGCTCAGCTCCTATCCAAATTTCGTCACTCGTTTACTCCGTACGGAGTAAGCTTACCCTGCCTTCAACATGATGGCTCCTAGGATCATTGGGGCAACTAGGCCGATCGCTGCTGGTGTACAAGCTCGAAAATGTAAGCCCTAATTAGGTTGTTTGTACCACGGCCGACACTACCTCTACTCTTGTAGCCTCCGAAACCGACACGACTATCTCTGGGGATATCTCTCTTCGACCACTGAGGGCACAATTGCGCCTAGCTAAGCCACCGAACCTGCTACCATGAGATTTGAGGCATCTTCTACAGTGCTTACACAGTCTTCCGCTGAACTTGCTCCAAGTACTGAGACGACTATCGCCGCTTTCAGTTGTCCCGATGGATTTCTGTCCGACTGACGACTCCTGCGGCGTTTCACCACAATACAACGCAGGAGGGAACTATCTCAAAGACATAAGTGGGGAGTATTTGGTCGAGGAGTGTCTACAGTTTTGTTTTAATGATGACGCCTGCACTCTCTTTTCCCATGCGTCTTATTTCTTCGACCTGATGACTGGGCAATTCTCCACTGACAGGGCTCATGCGTGCGCCTTGCATCTGCTCTGAATAGGGTTGTTTCTGTGTGGAGAGGGCTCCTGTGGATTAAAAGAGTATGGGGAGTTGGTGGGCTGAGTTAAGTGAGTGGGACCACTGGGCACAAGTACCGTGATTTCTCTCCAATTGTCTGCTTGATTTCGGGTCGAGCTTCTCTGTTTATAGTTTCGAATATGATTTATTCACTGTTTGTGCGAGTAAGACCACGCGTTGCCTAAAGTTTAACAAGAAGAGGACTTAACTCATTACAATCAGCGTCCTTATTGGCAGCTCTCCCTCCATTATTAGTCATTGAGAAAGTCTATAAAAGACACAAAGTTTTACTCGATCCATTGTAAAACTAGCAGCCGCCGTAACAATTTCCCTCTCCCCAAACCATCGCAGAAAATGAACCTCTCAGCATGATTTTCGCATCCACTACCCCAAGGAGACCAATTTCCTACGAGTGGTCGTCGCTCCCTGTAGAGCTTCGACTACAGATCTTCGGATATGTGGCTGGAGAGCAGAAATCTCGAACTACGGAACTTCTTCCGTATACCTGCGTCTCTTCTGAATGGCAAAAGTACTTCGAAAGGTTTACCTTCCGACGCCTTTTGGTCGACAACTCCCAGCTGGTCAGATTCTCCAAAATGACCGAGGGCGAAAAGGCCGCGAGGTTGTCGTACATCCGCTACTTATGTCTAAGAATCAAGCTTCAGGACTATGATTATCCGGAATGTGATAAGCCAGAGTCTCATGCCACCATCAATTGGTGAGAGTTGTGGATCTTATTCACTCACTCATCTCTAACAGTATCATGTAGGAATAACCAGAGATTTACCCAATCGCTCAAAGTCTTGTTCCGCATCCTCCGCCGTTGGAATCCCTCTGGCAATCGTGACACCGGATTGATACTCGAGATCACCGCCTACTCACCTGGTGACAATAGGCGATCCGAAGGCGCATCAATGGATTATGCTCTGCATGAGAACTTCCAGTTGGAAGAGGACCTCGCAAGTTCACCAAGCATGGCAGGATTCATGTGTGACAAGGATGCCAGGGATCGACTTGCGACAGGAATGATTTGGCATAGCCCGACGACCGTGCAAGGCTTGAAGCGACTACGTGGCACGCCCCTTGTACTGGCGACAAGAAAAGACCTGAAGGAAGTCCCGATCGTCCATACTCTTTGGATACGCCATCAATTTAGAAGAGGGATAAAAGGTTCAAGCTTGGCAAGGATCTTGCGCATGGCCCTAACGAAGGCCACATCTTTCCGACTCGAAACTGCACCAGATCCACATCCTCAACTTAGATATTTCAGTGACTGGGACAGCCTGATTCCTAAGCTTCCCCATCATATTCGTCATTTTTCCTTCAACATCTTTCCAAGACATTTCTTGCCTCCTTTATTCATGAACGCAACGTCTGGGCTACCGACATCTCTAGCCGAGAAGGCTCTTGCAGACAAGGCTCACCATCTAGTTTCACTCTGCCCACCTGCTGGTACAAACTCACTGGATCTTATCCAGCATCTTCGAAAGTCGCAGCAACTCGAACATGGTTCAAGACTGGCGCAGTTATGTCTTGAAGTTCCATTTGACCCTCATGGAGGAGATTCATTATTCCAAGATCAGATAAATCATCTCTTGAAAGAAGCTGCAGTCACAGCTCGGCACTTACCGGAACTCAAGACTCTGGAAATATGGTGTCACGAACGGACGAAAGCATTTGTATTCAGATATGAACACGAGAAAGACCAAGTTACCATCACTTGGAGAGCATCCGAAGACTGGATTAACTTGGCAGAGGAAAGTATACAGCAGTGGCAAGGAGTAGCTCAAAAGTACAACGTGATCTTCGCAGTAAAGGAGCTGCCGGTTTTGAGCAATCCGCCTTCTTGGGTTATCTCTTATGGCGACGGGCATATTGATAGCAAGGTCGTCTATTGGCAACTGAAGCTGCGCAACTTGGCAATTCATCCAGTCACTTTAGCCCGCGCCGATATAATTGGAATCTTGTAGCATAGATGTCGGGACGCAGGCTCGGGTTGTATGTCACTTTATAGATTGTTTCCGGTAGAAAGGACAAGCTTATAAGGGCAGGGCGAACATCATATTCCCCTTTGCACCTTCAGCCACCTACGCAACCTCAAACGTGATGCATAAGACCGCGAAGACTGATTATCCCGCGCATACATATAATCCATTGTTGGCATCATTATTGTTAGTCAGCGCGATTCAGCCCAACACATGAGACCTGCACAGCCTGATCAGGCTGCGTACTTTTCATCCACTTTACCCCTCACTTCAGAACGTCAGACCATTTCCCTAGAGAACACCTCATCATGCTCACGGGCTTTGAAGTACTCGGCGCAGCGAGCGCAGTTCTGCAAGTCATTTCGTTCGCAACCGACGTCGTTGGAGCTTGCAAAAACGCATACGATGGAGCGACAAATTCCCAGGATGATCTTCAGCGCTACGCGGGGCAAATGTCTGAAGCAGTCGGCCTCGTACAAACTCGCTGCGAGCAAATGAGGAAAGCGAAGTCCAGTTTTGCTAGCCCAGAGCTTCAAAATATTGCTCAGGAATGTAAAAACGCTGCCGATAAGTTGAAAGCGGAAGTTGAGTCCGTGACCAGTAAGCAGGCTCAAGGAGATGTTCGAAAGTCAATCCGCAAGGCTTTCAGAGCGTCGAAGCATCGGGAAAGCTTCCAAGCTCTCCAAGAATCACTTTCAGAGTATCAACAGGCCATTGAAATCGAGCTAACGTCTCATTTATGGTAAGCTCATCATCCGGATTCATATAGGTATCCACTAAGACAAGTATTACTGTATGTAGCACACAGAAGGATGCGGTATACCTCTAGCAAGAAGCATCATTCAGTAAATTGGATACCGATGTCCGGTTTCTCATCGATTTGAATGAGTGAATCCAAGGATGCGATAAT
>VYWZ01000345.1:0-11347 GCA_008711595.1 Fusarium xyrophilum | reverse complement strand
AGGCGGAGGCGGAGGCGGTTGAGGGTGTAGAGAACCAAGACATGGTGCTATCGATACTAGACTTTGCGTCGCGCACCTGATGATTCTGAGAACATGATCAGGAACTAACCTTGTAACAAGCCTATTCTTACACTATTGTTCAACCGTCTCATGAGATCTTGATTGAGTTGGACCAGGTGCCGCGGCAGCTCTTGAGCTTGTAAGCGAAGGATGCATCATACACTTTATCCCGCCTTTGAGTGATAGATTGGTGAAAAGTGAATCTTGACTCAGCTATCGGACTTTCATCCCCGTCATAGAGGATCAGCGCAAATGTCGCCATCCATATGCATGATTGACAGATTTTTGGTCCACCCAACCCTGAGCCTCAGTGTCACATGCCCCCAACTTGAACTCGATGTAATGTAGCATTGCTTATTCTGTACTTCTGCAACTGCCCTCGAAACGTGGGATGATTGCGTAACCAGATTAGTCAAGCTTCAGGAGCTGAACATCGATGATGCTGAGAAATCTGATGAGGCGCTGTTTGTAATTGTCTGCTGATGGATACAGAGCTTACCTTGAATGCAAGCTGAATGAAACTCGTGCAAACTATCGGCATCACTCGGTCAGAAATCTATTAGAGGCCTCCGTAGGCCAAGTCTCTGTCCGATGGGTATTTCGCCGAAAAGACTGGCTTCTGGCGTCTTACTGTAAGCGTAGTCTCTCTTCTCGCCTTTGAAGGAGATCATATAATTGGTCTCGACATCACGTCAGCATAAAATTTTCGCTTTCCTAGCATACAAAAGCCTCCGTCGGAAATAGGAAAGAATTGGTGCCACCATCTACACTTTGGAACTTCGGTCGATGAGAGTTTCGACGGACTTCTCTTCCCGACAAGCATTCACTGGTTGAAAAGTGTAAGCCACGAGATAAACTCCAGGCCGGTCATAGATTGAGACTAAACACAGTACAACAAGACATGGCACGACAACTATGGGAGTGCTCATGCTGCAAGAGTACATCGCTCGTACTCTGTTGGAGCACTCAGAGACAAATGGCGGGAAGTATTCGTCTCAACCCGCATTTCTCTTGTTTGAATATTCACCGGAAGCAACGTATAGGAACTAGGCGCGTTGTCAGAACTTGACAGATGTTCTTGCACGAAACTTGGCACCGATAGTTTTGAGCCAGAGATAATCTATCGCCAAACCCTCACTTAAACGTAGGGCCACTCTGCTCTGAATCTTACGGAGATCCTGCAAAGCCAAGTGCCCAACTAGGATCGTTGCAACTTCACATCTTCCATTCTCGGGACATTCCTCCTTCCAACTCGGAATTTATTCATTTGCTGAATGTTCGCTTCTTCAACCATCTGTTTGCCAACTCCAGACACTCTTTCGGCTTGTCCTGAGGAACCTGTCATGACTTGTTAGCATCAAGTGCTCCGTGATATCGAAGCACTTGCCATATGGCCAGCTCCATCAACAGTAACAAAAGCGAATGTCGTTTTCTTATCGGTCTCGCCCATCTTGATCTTGACCTCCTTATACCACCCAAACTCATCGCCACCAGCGCCACAGATAGCGTGATCAGGATGCTCGTAGCATACCCTTGCAAGTTCAAGGCATCGTGAAAGGTTCGCAGCCGTAATGTCACAGCGTGTGCTGTTGAAGATTGGCTTATCAACACCCGGGTTTGTGGTGCAGAGCGCCTCCCAGTATCTAAAGTTGGGTGTCTAGATGTGAAACGCAGCCGTTACCGATGAGAACTGACTCCAGGTTGACTTGAAGTCGCTTGGGGTAGAGTCTGTTCTGTGCAACAATAGTGGCTCCCAGGACGGGGATATAGTGGCCCGCCCTAGAGAATCAATCGCGTCGCAAAGTTGGGAGTACAGGGACCCTTACTCCGTAGCTCTCTCCCGAGATATGAAGGTGCCTGTCAGCTTGGGTCCCGGACCAAGGTTTCAAGAAGCTTACCTCTTGGTTGGCGGTTGATCTAGCGCCCTGCGCCATGCGATCAGATCCATCGTATTTGTGTTGACGCTCATCGTGAGCGCGGCTGTTACAAAAGGCAAAGGGTCCAGGGATGGGCTGAGCTGGAGTGAGCGGTATGTTTCAAGATGTACTGTGAAATCGGAGACTTAGATAAAGTGATTTTCCAAGCTACGGTGTGACTCAACAGTCCTGAAATAAAAGTTTAGCAGATAAAGTTTCACAAATGAAAGTTTGTTGACATTACCTCTTCTTACTGGCTTACCAGCCCTTCCCGTAAGGCATAAAAGTTTAATGGGGCCGAAGTATCTTCTCACCCGCATTGTTTTAGCAACAGTTAGAAGTGATATCGTTCTTGTTCGTTGAGGAACATAGGTTGATAAAGGGAGAAGAACAACAAGGTAACAGGGCTAATGCTTCACTGACACAAAGGGACACCCGGACATGCCCAGGCCGTTCTTATTGACCAAGATGATTGGCAGACAATTTGAATACAAGGCAGTGAGAAATTTGATAAGTGTTCATGACATGGTGAGCCCAGTGGACAACACGAGTGCCTTGGCAAAACGGTCGACTACGTGACTTCGGTCGGTTCGCGATGTCCTCACCTCCAACACTGCGTACTTCACTCGTCGTCAGTTCTTGACCAAGCCAGTGACTAAGCTCAAAGCGACTCTTCAAAGTCTCTGAACAAACGGCTCGGTGTTGGGGCAATTGTTCCCTCAAGCAGGACCCCCCCTGGGGCCCTGGTCGCGGTGCAGTGAGTGGTATCCCTTATTCTGCCACCGTACTGCCAGTGCCAGTCCACGGGTGTCCAAGTTAACACTGGCAAGACGCTTCCGACCTCAGCAGCCCTCGTCTGCTCCTCTCTGTTCTCCTTCACTTCCATCTTTAACTTCCATCTTTAACTTCCATCTTTAACTTCCATCTTTAACTTCCATCTTTAACTTCCATCTCTTACTTCTATCCTTCACTTCCATCCTGTCTGTACTCGCTCTACTACTCGTTGATAGGCAAATAACAGGCGTCATCATGTCCGGCAACTCACTCCATTCGTTGAGTGTCCAAAAGGCATGGTTTCAAGCTTCGCCGTTCCACTGGACTGCCGAGCATCTTGAGTTGGTTGGTTTACGCTTCATCGAAGTCGAAGAAGCCAGCGGCACCCAAGGCCATCACGCCCAACAAGATGGGAGGCTGATATACTATGCCACTCGGTTAGCGACAACACCCGTCGAAAACATGAAATCGCACTATGTGCGATCGCTGTTTAGAGAAACAGGTGTTTTGGAATCTGTCCCGTATGTTACATGTACTTCGACTTCCTTACTTTGACTAACCTTTGATAGTGTCGCGGCCGCGTTTCACTATTGTGGGCGACTTGTGCATCTGCCTCACTGCAGCGCTTTCCGGATCGCTGGTCACGTTGCCGTTCCACACCCTGAGCCCATTGTCGGGTACTATTCCTACAATGTGGACGAAGATCGTAAGGCTCGGTTCACTGCCCGGGCTGGCCCCCCGGGTACGATGAACCTGCCTATGGAGCAGATCTACGAGCGAAGACTCGCGAGAGTCACCCCTCAAGATTGGAGCCGAGATCCGTATCTGGTGTGCATCATGCTTAGCCTGGCGCAGGTCCAAGAACGAAGTAATACCACAGAACAGCCTCGCCTGTACCTCGTACGTTAGCAGCTCGTCCTCCATTGATAGCACTCTCACCAATCAACAACTTCCAGGTCCGTCTTCTCGTGACCCACCGAGATGAGCAGGAGAACGCCTGTGTATACAAGGTAGACTTCCCTTCTCAATTCTTGGAGTGCCTGAAGTTTCCTTCCCACCCTATGGACGACTTCGAGTTCCCCTCGATCACGGTGGCCAAGGTGGCCTTTGAGCCATATGAGACCTTCGGTAGTCGAGCTGTGAAGGCCCTGGTCGGCGCGCAGTATTTTCCCTCCACAGCCTAGACTCCTTGAGAAGCTCCATTATTGGGTTACCTGGACATATATGATATATCCAGAGCAGTTATCAAGCGGCATTGCGTCCTCATGCAAACAGTAGGTCCATCATGATCAATATGTGTGTATCTGGCTCACTCATCGGCAGGACGATTGGTGTTTCGTCCATGGGATGCGGGAAGTTTCTTACGACTAAGGAGGAAAGCAGTCTATGCAGCGTATGCGTTTCAGGTGGGGTTTCTGATCGTGCGAGATAATTCTGGCCGGTTGCAAAAGAGACACTCGCCTGGACTACATGTTCTCGTGGCCAGTTGAGTTTATTCTGCCCTCAGTAACAACGATTTGATTCTGGTCTGGTTTGGCAACTAGGTATTTTATCCAGCGATGGACATTGAATCTCGATCTTGTCCGATAGATGAACTCAGTCGTGACCTGCAACAGGAAGAACATTCTTCACTGTCAGTTGTCAGGCATATCAAATCACAGCGCAGCTCTTTGCATGCTCTCCCCCATGTCTGTGATCTCAATTAAAATGATTCATGCGAAAACCTATCAGTGAAAGTGATATGAACCTCTGGTTCAATGGCGTAGTTATCTTCTCACGTCAATATTATTGGGCAGAATGGAAAGTTCTGCACAAAACCGACTTGCTTCTCGCCCTCTCACATCCAAACAGCGAAATGTCTTCAAGAATCCTCTTCTGTTGGGTTTCTCCAACTTTTGACCCTTTTTTTCATTCGTTCACTGCGGCTCAAATAATGTTCAGAACAAAAACGCCGTTGTTTCTCTATTGTTCATGTTGTGACATGGAATCATCCTGTAGTTCAGACAAAGTTCCAGCGCCATGACACATTCTTTGTTGCAAGAGACAGTTCAATACGAATAGTTCTGAACATGCACAAAGACGATAGAGGTGAACTCTCGAACAAGGGCTCGGCCAACTCAGTAATATCGGACCTTTAAATACGATACTGGCGCGTACCGATATCGTCTATATCGTCTATGTCGTTTTACCGCGCTATTGACTTTTCAAGCGTGACATCAAACTTCCGGTCCCCTCCTCCGACAAATATTGTAGCCAGGTCTATTACTAACTATCATTATGGATCCAGACTGGAATCAAGTCAAGCAACGATCGATGCGAGGTCGTCTACAAAGCCTCAGATTTCGTCTTGTCGATATTGCGAATAACTTGGACAATTACACGACAGAACAGCTTGGCATTCACTGCAGTGCTATCATGGAAGACATCCGCAGCTTGTCCTATGATTTCATTGTAGAAAGCAGGGATCGACTTGACGAATTTCAGTTTTACTGGCGAATTAGAGAAATTGAGGTGTTGATCAAGTTTTGTGTCCAAGAGGAGATCGAAAAGATTGAACGGGCCGAGAATCGAAAGCCTAGGATAGGAAGAGAAAAGCGCAGGGAGATGCTGACGGATCTCAAGTTTGACATTCCTTTCACTGAAATGTGCTTCTTCCCTTTCGACGCGTATGACTTCTTCATGAGTCTCGGACAGGCATTCAAGGACCTCGTTGTTGATGAGCTAAGGCATCGTGGTCAGGACGATACTATGGCTGGCCTTCAGTATATCAAGGAAGAGCCAGGTGTAAGGAAAGAGCCAGGTATCGAGGAAGAACAGTCTATCAAGGAGGAGCCTATCAAGGAAGAAGAAGGTCTCAACGAGCCACCTCGTTCCGAATTACGTCTACCTGGAGAGTTTATCCCGAACAATGTGCTTAAGCAGAGGTTCAGGGATCTGGCTGTCAACTTTGACGATCCCAGCAGTCGCTGGGCAAAGCAACAACTCGATGCGTATCAGCGATACCTCAAGTTACCAGTCACAGACAAAGTGGCATCGGGTGCCGTGGAGGAATACGACGACTGTGTATCAATGCAGATGCCATGTCCGCCAGGCATGAGCTGTCTTCTCCTGACCCGCTCAGGAGACTGGTGGTTCCCCCATCCAGTCGACCCCTCTGCTAAGAAGTCTGGTTCCTGGGGTGATGTCCCTAACCTGGAGGTACTTACCATGACTCGCGAACAGCTGCGAGAGGATCATGAGTTTGGGGGGGATGCTTTCAAGAAGGAGGTGCCTGAGATTGAGCCTCGTCTTGAGAAGTTGGATATTGACTTTGATAAGGTTGTTACTTCTCAGTATGGGTTCGTCGTTGCTTGGAGGTACGTGGGAGGCGATGAATGGTTTGATCGTTATGGCCATGCTGTTCCGGAGCTTGTCGTTGACCAATCAACAATTCACCATGGTCGAAGATGGAGTGAGGCTAGGAAAGAAGATGTGCTTTCAGATTCGGATTGACCCAAGTGCTTCAGGGCTGCCGGGGCGTTGGCTGGGAACGAGGCGTACACTTTCATGGGGATAGAGTCTGGTGAGTAGATACTGGATTGTGTTTTCGAATTGACCTTGGCTTTTTACTGGAGAATTGAGGATTCTGTTGTTGACTGTACTGCTGAATAAAGCTTACGTTGATGTTTAAGTCGATGCCGAGATATGTATTTTAGCGACTAACAAAATCAGATCAGGTCATGATCCTGATTCCTCTTCCAAGATATTGGCATGAAATCTCCCGCGGGCCAATTCCCATTCCCGCTCAGAACCCTCCACCGAATGGACCGCATCCGCTTGTCCCCGGTCCCCTGCGCCGAGAAACCACAGACTGATGATACCGTACCATGCGATGCAAGCTGGGGCCAAGCAAAGAGGGGTGAGTAGCTTCAGTTTTTTCTCCGCTCCTTCTTCAACTCTGCTCTTATCAAGACATGGAAGATGAGCGCTGCAGCAGATGCTATACAGGATGAGAAACGTCACCTCGCAGGACATGCTTGCCCCGACGCACTGGGAGGTACGACACATGAGCATCACACGGATGAGACTTGTTAATTGACTCAGTCAGAACACTGAAGGAGCCGACAACTCGGATGCCGACTCTGTGATAGGTGACGGCGCTGCTAGTTCTAACGCGAATCAATGGGCGGACGTACCACGCTGAGCGAGGTGATGCTCAGTAGTCAGTACTGGGCATCGAACGACAACCAGGCCTCTGAGGCTCTAATCATCATCCACCATACCTCCACGCTGATCGTGGACGGCAAGCTCTTCCTCGCTCCCGTCAAAGAGCACAGCAAAGTCCTCGACATCGGAACCGGCACTGGCATTTGGGCCATGGACTTTGGCCATGAGTTCCCCGAGGCGGAGGTCATCGGCACAGACATTTCCCCCATGCAGCCAACGTAAGTCTCCAGCTCCAACCCCGGCCGCACGATCTAACAGTCTCTAGTTGGGTTCCCACAAACGTCAAGTTCGAGATTGAAGACTTCACCCTCGACTGGACGTTTCCTCCCAACTCCGCCGCCTTCGTCCACCTCCGTTTCCTCTACGGCAGTGTCCCCGAATGGTACGCCCTGTACGAGCGCGCATACCAAGTGACCAAACCCGGCGGGTGCCATGTGGATCAAATCCCATGAAGGTGACCGCATGGGCCGCAGCGATGACCACAGTCTCAAACCCGGCAGCGCAATTGCAGAATGGGGCAAGTTCTTCCACGAAGGCGGCAAGAAGCTGGGTCGCGTGTTCGCCCCACTGCCGGACAATCTGCAGGAGAAGGGTCTCGAGGCCGCTGGGTTCGTGGACATCCATTCGAAGACGATCAAAGTTCCTGTTGGCAATTGGCCGAAGGATGAGCGGCCAAAAGAGAT
This sequence comes from Fusarium xyrophilum, assembly GCA_008711595.1. Taxonomy (NCBI): domain Eukaryota; kingdom Fungi; phylum Ascomycota; class Sordariomycetes; order Hypocreales; family Nectriaceae; genus Fusarium; species Fusarium xyrophilum. Next base: position 3,708 of record VYWZ01000345.1, on the reverse strand, counting down.
TAGAAGGTTCACGACAATGAGCACTATATCTGATGTAGAGGGACACATCTCGTTCATGGCTACGCTTCTCGAGGGGTGGACTCGGGAACAGGTCCATCTGTACTGTACCCAGTTGAGAAGGGAGTCAAAGTCCAAGAAGCCGGCGCACGCTTATTACCTGCAACGTATTGTTTGGGGACGCAAGCCAGCTGAAGGTGAGGTTATAGCGACAGAGCAGTAGATCAATGACGTTCATTAGACGTAAATACTTTTCCCCGATCCAGCCGTTCATGTATCCAATTTGTTTGTACCCAAACCTTGCGCACCATTCAGATCTTGACTTCTTCCGTCGGTTCGACATCGTACTCAATCTCGGTGCGGATCACGTATTTGGCTCCCTTTCGCACGCCGGTACCTTCATGCAATGTCGCGTTGATCTCGCCATGAGGGAAGATAGCCGCGCCGCCCATGACTGGACGAACGGGGTATGCGTTCAGGAATCCTTCTCGTGCAGCCGGGAGGAAGTATGTAGTTTCGCCACCCTCGAAGTCTTGGTTGAGGTAGATCAAGAAGGTGAACAGTGAGCTCTGCTTTGTTTCGGTCGGCGAGTCGTCGTATACGTATTTGTCGTCCTTGGTAATGCCGCTCGGAGGCCACGCGCCGTCGATGTGTGCTCGGTACTCTGCTCCTGGGACACTGTGGCACGTTAGCGATGGGATTGACATCAGGAGTCCGAGAACCTACTATCGATACACTCGGAAGCGGCGGTTGATACCGCGAGCCAGGCGCCCATTCATTGACACCGGCACAAATGGTTGAATGCGCGACCACAGCGTGTCGTGGAACGTCTTGTCGACAACCCAGTAAAAGTTGTGCGCCAGAATACTGATGTCCCCGTCTTCACGAAGTGGCGCGTCGGGCACAAAATTGACGTATTCACCCGCGGCAATGATAGCCTTGCACTCTTCGGGATAGAGAACGTTGGTGGCGACGCTGAGGCCCTGTACAACAGGATGCGGTCGGTGTGTTGTAGGTGGGGGTCTTGTCGACAGAGGAACAGCCTCGGGCGTCGAAGCATAAAGTATTGCGTCGTGATGGTTCGGCGGCTTGCGCTCGGGCCCGGGCGTTGTCTCAATGACGCGAATGTTCTTCTTGAGAGATTCGGGCGCCGAAGCAACGAGACTTCCGTCAAGGACTGAGGCGTAGACTTGCTCGGTTGGAGTGTCGGAGCGAAGATCCCAGATCTCTTGGAGAGCAATTGACGAAGGCTGTATGATCGCATTGGGGTTTCGGTCCTCGTGGCCGCAAACTCGAAGCACCGCATCAATGACCTTGACCTTGACGAGTGTCTCTTCCCTCTCGGAGCGCTTGACAAGCCCTTGCTGATCGGGAATCGTCGACAGACCGCTGATGACGTCAAGATCTCGAACCCATCGGCAAAGAGCACCGAGCTTAGGCTGTTCACCACGAATCTTCATCTCGGCGAGAAGAATCCGAGCTTCGGTGTATTTCCGATCGGCAAGAGCAGCAGTGACCTGCGCCGTGAGGTTCGCGCCAGCCGCATTGTTGACACCCGTCGTGCAAGCTTGTCTGAAGTCGTAAACGGCAACTCTCAGGTCCTTGCATGGTTTCGACTTGATCAAGCCGGGGTATTGAGCGAGCGAATTGAGTGTGTCGATGGTGATCTCGAGCTCTTCTTCGGATACAACGGTATGGAGGTTTTTGGGCTCGAAGTGCGTGGTCGTGCCATCGGGAGGAGGCGTCGGGATCGAAGGGGAAGTAGTCTTGGCGACCTTTCGAGGATTATCGGATTGGGCTTGAGCTTGCGCTTGTTTGCGCTTCTTGGACTTTGTCTTGGCCATGATGGTTCGATAATGGATAGGAAGAGTTGGAACTTGGTGGGGATGGAAATTTACGCGGGGAAGTTTAACAACGGGCAACGGACCAATTGGAGTGGCAAAAACGGTCTGGAACGGCAGAACCATAAAATACGCGCCTGAAATCCACCAGTGCAACCTCGTGCAGGGTAGTCATGAGCGTTTACGGATGCCTACTCGGTAGAGGCAAAGAACTCAAGATCTTGACCACAAGAGATAAAAAGTAATTAGATATTTTTGGATTAAGCTTAGGGGAAGACTTGACTACACTTAGGAGACTCTGCACTAAGTTTATTTTAGCATCTTCTTTTCAAGTCTGGAGTCTTGTTGCATGTTGAGACCAGTTCAAACTGTTTTGCCAACTGCCGGGAAAGTCGGGATCGCTCTATCGGGTAGCTCAGAATCCCACGTTGCTTTCGAACATGATCTATCGGTTGTCAAGTCTGGAGCGGTGGAAGCCATAAAGTTCGTGCGGTTATCCACCTCGACGACACAGGAGAAAGGCGATAACGAGCATTTGATGCTGGGTGTCTGGGTTATCTCGGGGGCTCGTTGACATTTAGGTCTAATATAACATAAAGTCTTTGCATTTATACATTAGCGTGTTGTGTCGCACGTCAATCCCGGGCCTGCGCCTTTGTGAAAGGTCAAGGAGCATTTTGTCAAGGCTGATAGCTATTGCATGATGTTTGATGCCAGTGGTGGGTTGATTTGCTGCACCGACACAAGCATGGGAAAGTAGAATAATTCGGGACAGCCAATTTATCTTCATTCTTAATCTATTGACTGGAGAATACCATGTCTAGGTACCTTTCCCCATGCTTTGGCATCCGCCCTATTCCAGCCAGAAGAGCTTGATATACTCTGTTCGGCCCATATCGTCATCGCTGCCGCTTTCGTCGTCGTCAGAGGAATACCATCTACGAGGATTCCCAAGCTCTCCAACACAATACCCAACGTTGCCATCCGATTCCAAGTCGAAAGCCCTCCCATAGGCTGTGATTGACTGCTCAGAGCCCCTGACATCGTCGTTGGAGAGGTCGTTACACACCACTGTCCAAGAGACCTCGTTGTCGTCTGTGTATTCGAAGCGGTCGAGTACTTTGATGTTACTAAAAATGTCGAAATCAAGCCACTCATCCGCATCCGCATCCTCATCCCAACCCTCCGGGTTGTTCTCTCGGTATAAACCACCGTACTTCTCCAGAGGGAGGAACTCATCGAGAGCATGAATGAATGCAGAGATAGCATCACCGCACCACTCCTCATGCATACGCATGTAATGTCCGTCGCAGTCGTGATAGATGGGACTGTAGCCGCGATTCTTCTGCACCAAAAGTGTGCCCTTATCTATAAGATAGAGAGAGCTAGGGTGTTTTGACCCACCCGGAGGCTACGCCCTCCATCCAAGTGGCCACCAGACCACGAGCGTCGAGCTGAGTTCTCCGCTTTGAGTTGTTGGAGTATCTCAGGGAGGTCAACAATCCAGCTCGGATCGAACTCAATTGCAAGAGTGGTACGTCGGAACGACGGAAGGAGGAAAGAGGGTCGAAAGAAGGGAGGACGCTGTTGCAGTCTTCGAAATTCTGGGAGAGGGCTTTCCAATCTGCTGTGCGGAGACAGAACACATCGCGGCGAGGGATTACCATGTATCCATGTGCTCCGTCGGTGTTTCGGCTTGAGTTGACAAGCTGATACCACATGCAAATTGTCTTGACGGTGATGATACCGCGGGATGGCTTACAGGCACCCCAAAGGCCGCCATCTCGCATGTATGCTGACCTGTTGGTAGAGATTCTCGCATCGTCGTTGGGATCCTGCTTGTCAGGGACTCGGAGGATGAGTATATCTC
>VYWZ01000344.1:0-30984 GCA_008711595.1 Fusarium xyrophilum | reverse complement strand
ATTAGCATAGGTACGAACTTTTTGTGGCTACCTCTGTACTGTGCTTCCTTAACCTCAAGTTATAACAGGCTAGCCGGGGTCTCCCATGTTGGTGAGCATGAGCAGCTCTGATGCGCCAGAGCTAAAGGGAGCTAGTTTACGATTCTGGGCTCTCTTAGAAGCGATATTCGATTTCTGAGATTGCGGCGTTCGGTCGGATGTTATTGTGCTTTTCGAGGTTCTCGAGGGAATCTTCAGCGACCGACTCTGCGCCCATTTCGAGACAAGATCTTTCGTTGAAGAACTGTTCACCGCAGAAATCAGGGCTTGCAACTGGAGCCTTGCATGCCATGCCAGTTTCATGCTCGATCGGCATTTCAAGAACAAGGGAGGGTGAAGTGGGCCAGACTGTGGAGGCGATCCCGACCCTAGACAACGCCGCGGCGCTCTCTTATGTGAGCCGACGGCTTCAGCCGCCCCACTCTCCAGCGCCTCTCAGTGGAGAGGATCCGCACGCCTTGCTCCCCCCCCAGACCTTCTGCGAGGCGCTGAGAGGGGGACCTAAGCGACTACCAACAGGGCGTTAGACCCCCGTAAGAACCCTCCACTGCTGCAGGTTGTGAGACCCCGCCCGCTTGTCCGTCGCTTGGTCGCTCGCTCATTGTGTTGGTGGTGGTACCAGCTCTTGCCTGTCCTATCATGTACCCCGGCACCAGGAGGAAGGCGACGGGAGGTGTGTCAATTCAGGGTCCTTCCTGTCCTTGGGTGTCGACTGCTTTCCTTCGCGGCTTGGAGTGAAAATCAATACCTATTCCTTTCAACGCTGTTGCACAAGAAAAATCTTGAATGTTTTATTTTCTCTTCCTGCATCAACATCTGATTAACCCTTGACTCTTATTGTAGAAACCCGGTCTTCTCCACCTCAAACCTGGGCTTCCAGCTTATCCTGCTAAAGCTGTCACCTCTATTCCAGCTTTACGGTTCACATTTCCATTTCAGCTGAGCTGTCTCGTTCGTCCACTGGCTTCCCGGCTCAGGCACACCAAAACGTGGTATATCATACTTGTTTTGCTTACAGAGATATCAACTTCTCGTAACTCACCGAACAATAACCTCCCTCCCGCCGTTCCTGGCCCAAACCAGTAAACCGTCTTAACACGCCCTTCAAAGTCTAATCCCGCCTCCGTCGACGCCATCCCAAGACAAGCTAGACTTGAGCCACGGATTGCCTGACCTTTACGGCACTTTTCCCTCTCTGCGCCATGCCAATTCCCCGTCGCCGGTCACTTGTCGATTCGAAGTAGATCAACTCCACTGATTACTTCCTTTTAGACCTTGTCTCAAGGTCGAGACCGCTGACGCCCCGGCCATCGCTTCCTTCGCCCACGACCCGTGCATTCACAACTTGCAACTCTGAATATTTACTCTCCCTTGTGATTTTGTCTTTCGCTCCTCATCATTTACCCATCGTTTAATACCCAACTCGCACGGAACGGCGTTCAGTCTCCATGACTTACAACGTAGCACCGATATGAGCCCTCCCGAACAAACTCGTGAGAGCAGCCAAACTCGAGCTATTAGGCCCGCAGCAGCTGTGCACGACACCGGCTTTCCCTTGGCTCGCTCCGAATCACATCAAAATCAGATCCAAGCTCCTGTTCCGACCTCACTTGACAGTGCGCGACCGAGAGCCACTTTCGACTTGGTGAATGATATCAAGGGCCATGATGCCACCCCACGACCATTTGCCGGGGGACGTTTCCTCAGGGATCTGGGAGATGCTTCACGCTCACCTTCGCAAAGCCCTTTTCGCCTAGCCATGCCTAGTATATCTCCTGCCCAGCTTGCATTCTCTGCCATGCAGTACTTGCCGGTACCAACTCTCGTTCTCAATAATCTTAAAACAGTCGTCCTGGCCAACGAAGCAATGGGCCGAATGCTAGGACTCATTACGGAAGATTCGGATGAAGAGGATACTCTGCCGGCTATCGAAAGCCTTCGCGGCCAGACCTTGTCTCAAGTCGGCGTTGATATCCTCCAGGATGGACAGCCTGTGTGGGCAACGTGGGAGGCTTTCCTCGATTCTCAGGTGGATGAAATGGGTGTGCGAGTTGCAGCAAGGGATCCACGACGACCATCACAGTCCGGCGGCGATGAGACGCCAACCGCAAGCACAATGCCTTTTCCCGAGAGGCCACCAAGCCCATCCGCGCGTAAAACACAGGACTCCATCGTGGAGGTTGTAATCACCCGCAAAAATGGCAACAAGGCAGCGTTTGATGGCCGCCATAACCCTAAAGAATCGCATTGCCAAGTATATGCTAAGATGATTATTACAATATGGGAACTTGAAGATCATCAGATGTTCTTCACACTCACCTTTACCAGCACGGAATCCCCGTCATCCACTCTTCACAGCACGAAACGACCCATTGCGAGACCGAGTATCCTCGAGGCAGCCGAGCGCAAATCCATTGCTTACTCAAACCCGTCCTCGGTTGCCTCAAGTCGAGATTCGAATTCACCGTCGTTTCACAGCCCAGGAATTGTCACCATGTCATCTAGCCCTTTCCCCCCGATGGGCCCCCCTTCTGTCGCAACCCATTCAAGTACGCCATCTCTTCTGCAAAAGATGCTGCTGATGAAAGATGCACTGCTCAACAATACCCAAATGCCCATTTTAGCAATGTGGATAGATGGTAGTGTCACTTTTCCCAACACGGCTGCTCGGAAACTCTTTGAGAAAGAAGCCCCGCTTGATACATCTCTAAATGGCTTTGATCTCATGCGGTATTGGCACATTTACACTGAGGACTTCTCGGAGCGCCTTGCGGTCGAGGATATGCCTATTTGCAAGCTGCTCAAGACGGAGAAGCCCTTTAGCGGATTCCGTGTTGGCATGTATGATGAAAACAGAAATAAGCGGATTTACGATGTCCTTGGTGAGGCCATTCGGGACGATTCCACTGGCGAGTTTCTCGCTGGTGTAGTTACCGGACGGGATGTTACTGTCATGACAGAAGAGATCACACAAATAAAAGAGCGGGATGAAGAGCGTTTCAAGCTCATTTGCGACACAATGCCTCAACTGGTATGGACGGCAACGCCTGATGGCATGGTCGACTTCTGGAACACTCGGTTTTACACTTACACCGGGCTCACTCCAGAGAATAGTCTCGGCAAGTCATGGGTGAACGCTTTCCACCCCGATGATCTTCCTGAAGCACACCGGAGATGGCAACACTCGCTTGATACGGGCGATAGTTACGTGACGGAATACCGGTGTCAGAGTAAAGACGGCAACTGGCGTTGGTATCTCGGCCGGGCACTGCCTCAGCGTAACAAAGAGACCGGGAAAGTCGAGAAGTGGTTTGGTAAGTGTTTTGATCGACTAAATTGCAATTTCGGGACTGACCATCCGTTTCACAGGAACCTGTACCGATGTCCACGAAAGTATCCAAACCAAAATGAGCGCGAAACGCACACGACAACAACTTCTTAGCGTCATTGCCCACTCTCACGTTACCATTTTCACGGTTGACCCCAATCGAAGGGTCACAATGCTCGAAGGCGCATTGATCTGGAACAACACTTACGAAGAGAACCATGATGGAACGAGGTGGTTCATTGGAGAGAATATTTATACTGTCTTCAATCGCTTGACAGCACAACTGGCAGACGGAGAACGTCCTGAATTCCTTGAACCCATAGAGCTGCTGCTCGATGGAAAAGCTACCGAAGACCTCAAGGAACACGGCATCGGTAAGGATAGGCACCAAACTGGATCTCGACAAGCTTTGCTAACTTCAAGTAGACGACCGTTGGTACCGAACTCGTTTCCTACCCATGTTTGGCAAAAGGTCACAAGAAGGAGATGCCACGAGCGACACGTATATCGAAGGGGTCATTGGCGTGATCATGGACGTTACCGAACTGAAAGTCCGCGAGGAAGCCCTGGAGAAGCAGTCCAAAGAAAAGAGAAGGGCGATGGCCAATGAAGCAGCTGCCAAGGAGGCCAATAGACTAAAGAGTCAATTTCTCGCCAATATGTCTCACGAAATCCGAACGCCCATCACTGGTGTCTTGGGGATGGCCGAATTACTTAGCGGAATGCAATTGGATGCAGAGCAACAAGAATATGTCGAAAACATTCAGAGCTCGGCAACATCTCTGTTAACCGTTATCAATGACATTCTAGACTTCTCCAAGGTCGAGTCTGGGCGGTTGGATATCGAAGAGGTACAATTCTCCTTATCCCATATCGTCAAGGAAGTGGGGAGAATGCTTCAGTTTGCTGTCGAACGAAAAAACCTTGACTTTCAATCAGATATTGGAGATGGCATCGAAAACGATTTGGTGGTCATTGGTGACCCTGGACGTGTGCGGCAGATCCTGACCAATCTTCTTACTAACAGCATTAAATTCACCAATCAAGGATACGTCAGATTTTCAGTCACGGCCGAGAAAGAGACCTCGGAATCTATCCAGGTACGATTTACGGTTGAAGATTCGGGCATTGGAATTCAGGACGATGTTCGTAAGAAGCTTTTCCAACCCTTTAGCCAAGGCGATGCCTCAACAGCCCGACGATTTGGTGGTACCGGACTGGGTTTGACCATCTGCAAGAACTTACTTGACCTGATGCACGGTTGTATCTCACTCGAATCGAATGTTGGCGTTGGAACTCGAGCAACCTTCTGGATCCCCTTCAATAAACCAAGCGGCCCGGCTGAGGCTGGCCTCGCTAATGCTGGTGCCATCCCTGACCGGCTACAGTCCGAACTTAGCTTGTCCTGCAACAGTTCGGAATACGATCAGATTGTTGGCACCCCTCCGCCCTTCGACGGAACACAGGCCAATAACACGGGATCACGTCGGATCCGGTTTGGCATATCATCAACATCAAGCCCAGACCAAGAACTTCCAGCATCAGAAAGAGCTAAGATACACGTTTTGGTGGTGGAAGATAAGTAAGTATCAGGATGATTCCGAAAGACACTATCAAGCTAACCAGCCCAAGTCCTATCAATCAGAAGATTGCTACGAAAACCATTGGCAAACTCGGTTTCCAAGTGACGGCTGCTTGGAACGGCAAGGAAGCCCTGGAATATCTTGCTGGTGTTCAGAAAGGTATTAAACAGAAGCCAGATATCATTCTCATGGATGTACAGATGCCCATCATTGATGGCTACAAGTGCACTCATCTTCTAAGACATCACATGCCTTACAAGCCTTTGGTTCAAGATGTGCCGATTGTGGCAATGACGGCATCGGCTATTCAGGGCGATCGTGAAAAATGCACCAAAGCTGGGATGGATGATTATCTTGCCAAGCCAGTTCGGGGTGTTATCTTGGAGAAGATGCTTTTACGATGGTGTCAAGCTCGACGCCGGACATCGGCGACACCAGACCCTACTGCTTCAGATTGTTCAGAGATGAGCGAGCACTGCGACAATGCTGATATCCCGAACATTGGCATCGACGACAATGACATACCGCAGACATCTGAGGATATCAATGGCAGCCCCATCACACCTCGGCCTTTAACCACCAATGGATACCAAAATGAGCCGTCGCCCTTTGATTCTACCGAGTTGGCAGTGCAGGTCCGACGACCAGAAGGAGAGACTGAATGGTCTAATAGGCTACAAGAAACAAAACTCATCGACGCTGCAGGGGGGTCGTCAAGCTACCGGAGGAACTCATACCACGAACTACAGACCGGAGATTCGTTGACCGAGGAGAATGTCAACAAGTTGAAGAGCGAGAAGCAGTCGACGACACGTCGATAAACCAATGAAACTATCGGCCGGGCTCCGGAACCAATAACCAATCGGTTCATTGCGACCGAAACTATTGAAACATGTTATTGCTCGATCGCCGATCTACCCTCGCTCACAGCAGGAAACAATACCCACAATCACATACAGGACTACTTGTCCGATAAGCGCGGATTCATTTTTACACTCTTCTTTCGGCTACAGCATTGGCAACAAAAGCATGTATGCATTGATTGCATTACACACGGTGGAAATGGCGTTGAAACGGGATAACGCTCACATTCAGCCAGCAGAAGAATCAGCGGGGGACACTCAGGCCATTATGCCCTGAATTTTGTGCTCCTATTGTTGCATTTTTGTCTTTTTTATCATCTATAGACGGACGGGTTACAGCATTCTGGCAAAAAGAGAAACGGGAGGACCTTTCCGGTTGCCTATACATGCTTTGGCGAAAGAATACGCACTTATGGATTATGGATTGGAAAGATAAACAGTTGCAAGCTTAAATTTTTTGTTACGTACGAAACAGCAGGAACATGTATGAATGATGGGATGGATCGATGATACCTTTTTTTGACCCTTGAATTTATTATTTCGATGATTTGAAGCTGGACTAAGATACATATTCTGTCCAAGTGGCCCATGCAATTGCTCCTCGCTTGCTATGTTCAAACTTTTAATAATGCCAGTTATCGTGAAAGCCGTAAGATTCATACACGAAATTGACAGCGCATACAATTGATTGATGCCTGATACGTGATACGATCCTTGGGCATCTCGCTCTAGGATCGTGGCTTGATCTAAACCTCGGTCTCGATTCCCGGCTGTTTAGACGAGTGCTCAAGGACACCGGAGGCTTTGTCCCCAACTCGATACATCTTATTCTTGATCCACTTGGCCGTTCGCGGGATCTAGGCCCATCTGTTAGTTCCAGTCTTATGGTACGCCCCCTCTAAAAGCGGGAGGGTAGGAAATAGAAACAAATTTAAAAGCCATGTGCGACTTAAACAAGGGTATCAGGAGCTTACCTTCCATTGCATTAGACCCCGGTGTTGGCGATGCAGGCGTTTGTCTCGACGGCGATAGTCCCTGAGCTGGTCTATAGGACCCTGTTTGTGATCTACGCTCCCATCCGGGACACTAGAAACCTGACCGTCTTCGTCTTCTGTATCTGAGGAGCTGGAACTGGAGTCCGAGTTGCTGCCTATAGAGCCTGCACGGCGGACACGCTGGCCGGAGCCCTCATCATCAGAATCACCAGACTCGACAATACCAGCTTCTCTTTCCTGGTGGCCGACTTCAAGATTATCGCGAGCAGTTTCGATCACTTCAACAACGTTTTGAAGATGTTCATCTCGACTCGCCCATCGAGAATGTGCACTTCCCTGAAAAGACGTTAGCAACTGATAAAGCCTGCCGGATATCTTCATATGTGCTAGTAGAATGATTACCAAACCGGACCAGAATGTGAGCTCGAGTTTGATAGTGCCCAGGCGTTCACCGGACTCCTCTAAACAACAAGCTGTAGCACGCTGGAAATCGCCTTTCCAAATGGGTAGTTCCAACCTCGTTTCTTCTTCGTCGGCAATATCTTTAAGCCAAAGGACAGCAAATGCAGCCGTACCGTCTGCAAAGAATCCCTTCTCCCGGAAAGCGATTGACATACAACTGCTGTATCTCTTAGCAACCGCCAGAGCAAGTGATCTGCCTCGTTTCGATTTCCAAGTCACTGTCCCTTGATCGTCACCATCCTCAGTATATATCTTTGCACTGCTGATACTGGTCCGGAATTTGAGCTTCGATGAGCGAAGCTCCTTGGGACAGTCTACCACGGTGACAGTGGGCTGAATCTCGATTGTGCCATACTGCCATCCCAGGTGATTTCGTGGTGCTTGGAGTTGAACGCTTCGGAACACCATTGAGATACGGACTCTTCCAAAGCCAATGCCTCCTGACAGGGGCCAGAACCCCATGACTTGTGAACGTTCACGGAATATTTTTCCCAGAGGCAGGTGGATGATGCCAAGTAGGGGATCATCCTCCTTCAGTCGAGCATCACGGACCGTGACAAAGACTTCTGCTTCACGCCAGTCGCGGATGAATCTCTCGCAGCCAGCGTTATAGAACGGTTTCGAGTTTTGAGGTTTTGTTCTCGTCTTAAATACCTTTCGGTGATTAAGGATGATAGTGCAGTATGCACTCGGCAGACCATCACCCGAGTCCTCTTCGTCGGTCGCGTCAGCGTCGTTTTCGGCCTTGCGCTTGTTGAGTCGCTCCAGCTCAAGACCAGTGATGTTATGCACTTGAATGCTGAATAGACCACTAGGGTAGCCGTCGGGAGGGGGTACAGAAATGATCATAGCATCCTGCTCAGCCTTGAGCTCCTGAGCTGTCTGTTGCTCAAGCTCGCTGGCGCCTCGCTCCTTCTTGCCTTCCTTGAACATCGTCTCGCGGAGCTTACGCTCACTTGACTCTCTGACCTTCTCCTTAAGCTGGTTCATAGTACGGAATTCAGGGTCATTAGTCTTCTTCTCGAACTGACACTGCTGGATTCTGGTCTTGGAGAAGTATCCAACGCTCCACTCCAGCTTTCCGGGCATACCATCACCCGATTTCAGGGCCCTGAAGCCATCTTCTCGATGCGACATCTTCCCATTAGACTTATCGGTCCTCATCAGCTCCTTGATGGGGATTTCAATTCGTCCGAGGTCGTCGTCCGCCGTCATCCTATCAGAGTCCCACAGCTGAACGCGAAGTCGCTCGTCGATATTAAGCTCCTGTGGTGTCACGAGAACAAAACAGGTTTCATCCCAAACAGGCTCCATCTCGTTCTCCAGCACTCGTGTCGTCCACATCACTTTACCAAATTTGGCCCAGCCGACCGAGACGTACCCGTCTGAGCTTCCTTTTTTGATAAGTGGAATGCCTGAATCACCCATCTTGAAGTCGTAGCCCCGCTTGATGTTGACAACCAGAACGCCAACAGCGTTGGTGTCCTTCTTGAAATCATCACCAGCAAGCATGTCCTTCAAGTCCAGGGTAAGGCTCTTGGGGGCAACGTATTCAGCCATAGCGGCGTCAACGGCGGACTGAACAAAGTTGCTGATGAATGGCACGTCCATGATGTTGATAGCATGTTTACTCAAAGGCACGCAGCTCAGGTTAACCCTTGGCTGTCCAAGGAAGGTGAGTGTGCAAAGAGAGAAGAAGGGAGGATCAGGGGTAAGCTGGAGTCGCATACGCATGGTAGCAATCATACCTTGGAGATCGACCCAGACAGGTATCTTGAGGTTTCCAGGTAAGTAAAATGCAATGTATAGATGCATATCTTTGGTTCTCTCCTTGAGAGACTTGGATGAAGATCGAGTGCGGTAGGCAAATGCAACCTCAAGGTTGATAAAGTCTCCTTCCTCGGCCTCCATTCCATCCTGGATCGTGGCACTGCTATCACTATTCTCACCGTCCTTCTCCTCGGTGTCATTCTCACTTTGTTTCTTGGTCATGAGCTGTCCTTCTTCATCGACTGCCCGAGCTGCGGCTCCTGCAGGCAGCCATCTTATTCCGAGAACCCGCAGAGATTCACTTCCCTGGCCGATATCCTCCACACTGACCATCCGAATCAACCTGGGAAGCGAAGCTTGCATGACATCCTCCAGGGTGTCTGCAAGACTGGCGAATAGATCGGGGTTGATGAGAGGCCAAACAGAACCAATAAGAGAGTTGAGCCAGACCGTGGTCTCAGTATCGTTCTTCTTCGATGCCTTCACAACACCTCGTCGATGAGCATCCCAGACCTCATCTTCAAAAATATTGTTAACTTTTTTGGACACCCATTCTCGAACTGACACTACAAGAAACCATATAGCTCCCGCAGTGGCTGCGGTCAGGATTAACCAGAATGGAGCGCCAACGAATAATGAGGATTCAGCTTTGCCCTCCTGGAGAATATCCTCTCGGACGAGCCTTTCGATAGCAAATGCGCCGGCCACGATACTAGCCACGCCCGCAAGCCCGAACGTGACACCGCGCTTGCTGATGGATGAAACCGCAAGGCGCAGAGCATCGAAATCGGGTGGTGGAAATAAATCACCCATGGCATCGTGACTCTGTTGAATATCTCGATGTTCATCGCGAAGCTGCTCGTCTGTCTTGTTCTTGTTTTCCGACCCTGTCGCTGTGCGTTGTGTTGTGCCAAAGGGGGGCTCATTAGTGTCTATCTCTTTGAGAGCTTCGTCTGTGAAATCGTGTATAGTGACAGGAAGATGAGTGACGGGGTCCGTAACTTCTCGCTCGGCTCTTTCTCTCTTGCTCTTCTTGATTTCTTTCCTCCGTTGTTTTGGATCTGATGATTGGGGACCAACTTGTGAAGTGTCTATCATTTCTTCCCCATTGCCTGTCTCTTCATTTTCGTCCTTCTTACTACTATCATCCTCGTCATCCTCGACTGATTCTAGTTGTGGCCCATCGTCCTCTCTAGACTTTTGCTGAAATTGATAATCATTTGAGCCCTTCGTCTCTGACGAGTCGGATTTTCCAACTGCGGCATCTTGACGTGCGGCTCTCTCTTCTCGATATTTGGAGATGGTTGGAATAGGATGCCTGGCGCTATATGGAGCTGTATAGCGACGGTGCTCCTCCGCGTCGTCTCTGCCAGACATGGCGGGTCGCGGGTAGTCTTTTAAGGTAGTGACGGATTGGTGATATACAATTGGCAAGAAACCAGGAACTGTTCAGAGTCTTGGAGATGCGGGAGAAAGGGCTTAGTTGATAAGTTTCACGGACAAGTTGAAAAGACCAAGAGAATTATGGAACAAGGAGAAGAATGACGAGGAATTAAGGCAGGCAGGTAGTTCAAAGGTTGCTGTCAAGTCGAAGGAAGGTGCGATGGGAGGTAGTAAGTTACTGCGTCATAAGCTAGCGGGCATGGATGATTTGCCGAGCTTTCCTTCTTGGCGGAACCATTTGTGCGTAGGTAGGTAAACATTAAGAATTGAAAATAGGTTGGTAAATAGATCCACGATCGATCGCTCGCTCATTCAAGCAAGTATTTGTAGTTACTTTGAAGCTTGGCGAGTCAATGCTTGGTAGCGAAAATCTTAGCTTGGCCTTAACCTGGGCTTGACGATGTTGACGCTTAAAGAGAGAGAGAGAGATAGAGACTGTGCCACAGCCTAAGAGGCGTTAGCTGAAGTTAGTGCATTTGCTGTCGATTCTGTCGTGTGTCCTGTTTATGTCCGAATGCATTCGCCGGCCGCTAATTCTGCCTCGTTTACGCCATACTCCGTACTCCGTACTCCGTAGTCCGTAGTCCGTAGTCCGTGTCTAGATATGATCAATCTGTCCTTCTGTGGCTCGCTTTCACATTCGCAAAGAAACAGGCGTCGTACTGTTGGTCTCTTGGCATTACACCAACACGTCAGCTTGCGGGGAGCTTGCCCTGGCAATTGGTGGGGTATCGAGATCGCCAGAGGCCAGAATCTTGTCATTGAATGGGAACAGGGCTAGCGATATAGCACTCGATGTTTATCTTGAGCCGTGTTGGTCAATTCTATGAGTTTCATCATGCCTTAAAAGCAGGTTTTGGTGTGCGGCTGCACCACACAAGACATGAAAAGGACATGATGCTCCGTCGGTTGCAGTGACGAATTCATACTGACGATTCGGCTCTGGCGCCACTAAACATGTGCTTGTGGCTGTCATAGTTGCTGGCCAGCATGTATTTGTTCTTGGTTCTCGTGGCATCGGCCCCACTTCTCCGGCACGGATACGGCGTCGGGACAGAGAGGATGACAAAGGCAGCCATGTCGCCACTATATCGGAGTTTGGTGTTTTGGAAATACCTAGACAGATCGGGCACCTGTGATTATTAACCCCTATGCAATGGATCTGATGTTTGAAGATGACAGTAGTCTAAATCGTGAGTGTTTCTGCTTCGATACATCTAATCGGTGCTACTAACACCAACAAGGCAATTGCTCAACAGGACTGTCGCACGATGAAAACGATCTCTCGTTCTTCGAGAGGTTGTAGCAAATGATTTTTGTGATGGCGGTTGGAGTGACAACCAAGTTCTTGTGCGATGTGAAAGTGATGAGCGGTCTGCTTGATGTGCTGCACTACACCCGCTAAGCAACTCTGCGACAATAGCAGAAATCCTGGCTTTATATCTCGAAACTCGTCCTATGAACCTGAGGAGAGGTGCATTGCGGACGAGCAGAGGACATCAGATGACAGTCGTTCGATTTCCTGGGGGATTGATACAGCTGGGGTCCTGGGGACCGTGACGAGATCTAGCCGTGCATTCGTTAATCGAATGTTGGTTGGTTAGAAACTCTGTTGGTTGTGTAGTGTCACCTTGTGTGAGCCGCGATCACTAACTAAACCTGCTGATTCCCGAAAACTCGGGCGTCATAGTGAGCAGAGGATCAGGAACAATCGTGCGAGACAAGGGCCAAGAATTTGAAGATGTGCACTTTGGATCGATTAGTCCCAAGGTAGCGCCGTCACAGTGCATTGCAAGTGGTTGGCAAGAGCCTGTCGTTGGCTGCATCTCGAGTTTTTAAGCGCCCAGAGACTCGAACCCGGGGCCCGGGGCCCGTCGGTGGCATTAGTTGCAGAGTTCCTAATTTAATCGGCCAGTCAGGCGCTATAGAACAGAATGTCCAGGCCTCTGGTAGGCGCCGGGGGATCAATTCTGTCCCCATGATGATATAGATGATGGTGGTGGTGAGTTGTTTAACGACTACTCCGTGACTAGACTGACAATCTGTGGTGGAGGTAGGTAACAGATCTGGAGTAAAAGCAACAAGTCCCCTGTTTTCCTGCATTCGTTGCATCTTGAATATCCTGAACCTCTTCTGCGACCTTCAACCTCCCTATTCAGACGCTATATCGACCGTCGCAGTAAAAATAAGAAACAGCCCTGGTCTCAGCCTTGGCACCCCCGCGAAACACTACCCATCTGCAACCAAAAGAGCCTAGAGAGTGCCCCCCCGACGCCAATTGCCTCATCCCAACCACGAAACCCGCTGCGATTCTCCTCTGTAACGTTTCAACTTCTGCTGGTGAATCCGTAGCATCTCGGCATCCACATATTCCGTACCCGATCTGGCAACTCGATACCTCCTTGTACCCGTTCAAACAGACCCCCAGCGCGCATCAGATTTCGGATCACGGTTCCTACTATAGCCTTGATGTTCTTGGCCAGGCCTGGCGACTTTTGCAAAGAAATTTCACTTTATGAACCTGGTCCTTCCTGCGATCTCATCCGAACCTTTCTTCATCTCTCTTTTCTCGGGTCGCTATTGTTTGTTACTCAGCGTCCTCGCCAACATTCCCTCAACCCCCCCCCTTCTCAGCCACGACTTTCGCTTCCTCTCGCTGCTGGATCAGTCTCTTATTCTGTTTTACTATTTCAAGGGTTTTTGGATAATTTACTCGATATCTCACTCTCTCTGTCAAGCATAGATCCTCTATAGTCCTGTCGCCGGCCGACCTCGACTTTTCTTAATTAACACTCGACACATACCGCAACGATGGGTTCACATGTCGGATTCCTCGAATTAATAAAGAAGCAGTTTACCGCTAGTAAACTCTTCTTCCACTTTCTTTTCTGGACCTTTCACTGGGGTATTTTTGCCTACGGTTGGTAAGTTGAGAGAATCGTCATGCACAAACAAACTCATGGTTCATAACTGACTGATGTGATATAGGTGGAAGCAAGCCGCAGATGCCAGACTGGCAGGTCTCAACACACTCAAATTCTCAGTATGGATCTCACGAGGTGCCGGTCTAGTTCTCAGCGTCGACTGCATGCTTATCCTGCTCCCCGTATGCCGAACCATCATGCGTTGGGTTCGACCCAAGATTCGATTCATTCCACTCGACGAGAATCTCTGGATGCATCGCCAACTCGCCTATTCCATCCTCCTCTTCACCTGCCTTCACACAGGCGCTCACTACGTCAACTTCTACAACGTCGAGTTGACTCAGATCCGACCTGTCTTGGCTCTTCAGATTCATTATGCTCAGCCTGGTGGAATCACTGGTCATGTCATGCTTCTCTGCATGTTGCTGATGTATACGACTGCTCACGCTCGCATCCGTCAGCAGTCATTCGAGACGTTCTGGTACACCCACCATCTCTTCATTCCGTTCTTCCTCGGTCTTTACACCCACACCGTTGGATGTTTCGTGCGTGACACACCTGAGGCTATCTCACCATTCGCGGGTGACGAGTTCTGGGAGCACTGTATTGGTTATCTTGGATGGCGATGGGAGCTCTGGACCGGTGGTTTCTACCTTCTTGAGCGTCTGTGGCGTGAGGTTCGTGCCCGACGTGAGACCAAGATCACACGCGTTGTTCGCCATCCTTATGACGTAGTTGAGATCCAGTTCAACAAGCCTTCCTTCAAGTACAAGGCTGGTCAGTGGCTCTTCCTCCAGGTACCCGGGCTCTCCAAGTACCAGTGGCACCCTTTTACCATCACTTCGTGCCCCTTTGACCCTTATGTATCTGTCCACGTTCGCCAGGTTGGTGACTTCACCCGAGAGTTGGGTGATGCTCTCGGTGCTGGTGCTGCCCAGGCTAAGCTCTACGACGATGTTGACCCCATGGGTATGTACGAAGTTGCGCTTCAGAACGGTGATCAGATGCCTGCCCTCCGAATCGACGGTCCTTACGGTGCCCCTGCCGAGGATGTGTTCGAGAACGAAATCGCCGTGCTTATCGGTACCGGTATTGGTGTGACTCCTTGGGCTTCTATCCTCAAGAATATCTGGCATCTCCGCAACTCACCCAACCCTCCCCACCGACTTCGCCGTGTCGAGCTTATCTGGGTGTGCAAGGATACTGGTTCATTTGAGTGGTTCCAGACTCTCCTGTCATCTCTAGAAGAGCAATCCAACGAAGCGGCACGCATGCCTGGCAGCTCGGGCGTCGAGTTCCTGAAAATTCACACCTATCTCACACAGCAGCTGGATATCGATACTGCTCAAAACATCGTACTCAACAGTGTCGGTGCTCAGATGGATCCTCTCACAGAATTACAATCACGAACAAACTTTGGCCGCCCTGATTTCCCTCGTCTGTTCACTACCATGCGAAACGGTATCTTGGACCGAACATACCTGAACGGTCTAGAGTCCCATATCAGGACGACAGTTGGTGTTTACTTCTGTGGTCCATCATCAGCCGGTATGTTATGACTCCCAACATTCACCTTGAGACAAAACTAACTCTATCTATAGCTCGTGATATCGAGACGGCTTGTAAAGCAGCCACAGTTCCTGATGTGGAGTTCCGATTCTGGAAGGAACACTTCTAAGCTCGCGATCGTTTTGATTAACTTCTTCCTAGTTTCAGGATACCATCAAATACGATTTATTTGCATACAGCAAAGGAGAGCCTGAAGCCTTAATCATCCAGCGGTTTTGAAACTTGTAAATCCAAGAAACTTTACCCCGTGTAAAAACATTCGCCTTCCTTACCCAGAAAAGGGGCCAAGTGCTCTCCTGTATGATCATCGTCTCTCGTGTGTGAGGGTGAATGACCAATGTATGTATCATCAATCGAAAGTGTCACACACGGACCAGTTTGTGCCGTGATAGTTGGCGATAATAGCACTTATATGAACATACATGACAGGGCTATGTTTCATGGTATCATCCTTGGGCATAATGTGTGATGGTACATATAGCTAGCCAGTATCCAAATCCAGCCTATGATATGCAACCCTATAGCTTAGCAACCATCCAATAGCTACCATATTGCTACTTCAGTACACGTATACTTGTTGTGTAAGTGGTAGAGTTTCTGCAGGCGCCGCCGCACAAACCTCACCGTCAGCCTCAACTGTATAACTCTCTGGATCAACCCGGATCTTGGGCTTCAGATCATTATGACGCATATCACTCTTGCCTATATTTCTGCAGCCCTTGACAGCCTCAATGCGGCTGCGTAAACCATATGAAGCGATAGCTCCTGTCGCGATGGACGCTGAGGAGACGAAGAGAATACTCGTAGAGGCGCAGTGTGGTGAGAACATCGGACGAGCAATGATGGGCTGAACTGTTGGTATGGAAGCGTTGGGATCACCCTGATACATAGTAAGTACCTCATCTAGTTGCAGCGTTCGGAGCTGGAGAGAGTAACATACCATCTGAGCATATGCGATATGCCCGCCCTTGAGGACATGGCTGGGCTTGGTGCCAAACCACGCAGGATCCCAAAGAACAAGATCAGCAAACTTACCAACCTCGATACTTCCGATGACATGTCCAAAGCCCTGAGCAATAGCTGGGTTAATAGTATACTTGCTGACATAGCGTTTTACACGTGCATTATCAGCCCCTGTGCCCTCATCCTCCGGCAACCAACCCCTCTGCACCTTGTTCTTATGCGCAGTATTCCATGTTCTTAAAACAACCTCTCCGCAACGGCCCATAGCCTGCGAGTCAGAGCTCATCATGCTAATAGCGCCTTTGTCGTGTAATACATCCTCAGCAGCAATGGTTTCAGCACGAATACGGCTTTCCGCGAAGGCTACATCCTCTGGGATGTTCTTGGACAAGTGATGACAGACCATAAGCATATCGAGATGCTCATCGAGGGTATTGCGTGTGAATGGTCTTGTAGGGTTGGTCGATGACGGCAGAACATTTTGATGCTCTACCACGGAGATGATATCGGGAGCATGGCCACCTCCTGCACCCTCCGTGTGATAAGTATGAATCGTGCGGTTCTTGAAAGCAGCGATTGTAGATTCGACAAAGCCAGACTCATTAAGTGTGTCAGTGTGAATAAGACATTGAATATCGTATTCATCACAGACACTGAGACAAGCGTCAATAGCAGCAGGAGTACAACCCCAGTCCTCATGAAGTTTGAGACCACAAGCGCCAGCATTGACCTGATCGCGTAGACCCTCAGGAGAAGTATCGTTACCTTTACCGGTAATGCCAATATTGATAGGAAGCCGATCACACGCCTGCAACATCTGGCGCATGTAATGAGCACCAGGCGTACAAGTAGTTGCGTTCGTTCCAGCACTGTGACCACTGTCAGCCTCAAAGATAACACGATGAATGCACATTGGACAAACCTTGGACCTGTACCACCGCCAAGCATGGTGGTCACACCAGATGCAAGAGCTTCGGGTACTTGCTGAGGACAGATAAAGTGAATATGCGTGTCGATAGCGCCGGCGGTCACAATCTTTCCTTCGCCTGCTACGACGTCTGTGCAGCTTCCGACGACCATGCCCTCTGTTACGCCGTCCATAACGTCTGGGTTGCCTGCTTTACCGATACCAACGATCATGCCCTCTTTGACTCCGATATCTGCCTTATAGATACCCGTCCAGTCCACGATGAGAGCGTTGGTCACCACGAGATCAAGGGTTTCGGCATCGTGTCGTCCACTTGCTTGGCCCATTCCCTCACGCAGCGTTTTACCACCGCCAAATTTACATTCATCACCGTAGACAGTTTCGTCACGCTCGACCTTGATCCAGAGATCTGTGCTGCCGAGACGAACGAGGTCTCCAGTTGTAGGGCCAAACATAGTCGCATAAGACGCATGGTCCATCTGAAAAACATCAATGTGAGCCATTTCGCCGGCAGGGTCTGGCTTGTGGGCATATCCAGCTTCTTGCAATCGAGCGAGGATTTCGTCGGCGCGTGAAAGGTCAACAACTCCTGATGCGAGGCTGTTACCACCGCGGATAACACGGTTGCCACCAATCTCAACGAGGGTAATAGTCTTGGTATCACCGGGCTCAAACCGTACTGATGTTCCAGCGGGAATATCGAGTCGATAGCCATAAGCACGAATACGGTCGAACTCAAGCTGCGGGTTGGTCTCGATGAAATGATAATGAGATCCGACTTGAATGGGCCTGTCACCTGTACTGGTTACCTGGAGACGAATTCTCTTTCTTCCTTCATTGAGGGTAATCTTCTTGGTCTTGACAGGAACAACAGCACCAGGCTGCTTATCAAGTTGATACTCTTCAGTCGCAGCCATAGGAAACACACTGTTGTCTGGCACAGGGAGAAAGCTTCCGTATAGAGCTCTCCTCAAATCTCCATCATCTGAGCTGATGGGATTATGGACTGTGACGAGGTATGTTCCTGATGGAAAGGTACCTTCGACCTGAATCTCATGAAGAGTCGTGCAGACTGAGGGCAAGACGTGACGACGGCCTAGCATCGTCGCGCCCAGGGCCATCAGGTCAGAGACAGTATGATTTCCATCTCTGATGAGCTCATGAAGATTATTGGCGATGAGAGCCTGGATTCATGGTGCTAGTTAGAGCAAGGCAAGTCCCTGATTTGACTCATATTTCTCATATCGAGTCGATATCATACTTACCACAGCTTCAGAATGGTTCAGCTTGACTCCTCTCGCCAATCGTCTCTGAGCAAGCAATCCCAGCTGCGAGATGACTAGTTTGTCGATCTACAAAGTATGTTAGAGCTCTTTCATGTGCCATTCTCATACTGCCTGCAACAACCCTGCAAAAGCAATGTCTCCGACCAACGCCATGACTCCGCAGACTGGGTCTCTTAGCCTTGGCGGATAAAGACGTACCTCTTTAGGTACCAGATGCATGTTTGCGATAGGAGACTCTTTTTTCTGGTTACTTATCAAGAGATCAAAGAATCGAAAGAGTGAGAGTTTGAGGAGGGGCCAACAGTGTATAGTCAGGTAAGGCAAGGTAAGGTAGCTATCTCGGCACGGAATAGCCACATCAAGACTACTAGCCTGACATTTTTACCTACAACGGGACGGCCTGGACTCTCTAGCTACAGTTACGGTGCCTCCCCCGCTGCAACTTGAGATAACGGGCTTCTTGGGGTTGGCTTCATTGATAAGTCGAGGCCGATCGATTGGTCACTCAGTTGCGCCTGTTGTTGACATGGCTTTTACATCATTCGATTCAACTCTTCTCTGGTCGATTATTGGCTCTCGACTTGTTGATTGTGTGAACCTTTATACATAGTCGATAACGCTTCAGCATAAAAGGTATCATTGCCTTGTGGCTTCGGAGTCAATCGAGTTCAAGACTTGAAGGCTCAATGTGTATGCAATTCCTTCATGACGCTCCGGTTTCTCTCATTTATCGTATTCAGAGAGTAAACAGCGACTTGTGGTGACCCGATTCTAGGTAACATTAACTCATCGCCTGAACTCCAATCATTTACCGTCCGACGCCGTTGCACGAATCAAGTCTACCATAACAGTAGAAGAATCATACCTAGGGACCATACCTAGGGGGACTCGGCCAGATAGAATTTCTAATCCTCCTCCACTTCCTCATCCCATTGCTCCTTTTCCTTGTTCATCAGTTCGCTCATGTCTGCCGGCTTGAAAATCGAACTCTCCGGATCTGTAATTCTCGGAACCTTGCGTAGGCTCTCGTCATCAAATACTGATCCTATTGTATCAATCCATCGCTTTCGTCGCTCCATCAGCGTCTTCGTAAGATCGCCAATGCCCGGGCGAGCGGTACCCGCAGCGCCGCCCACAAAGTGACTGCCACCACCTGCACCTCCGGGACGCTTTGTCTTCTTGCTCTTGCCCATCGTGCGTGTGCGCTTCAGGTACGCAGCTTGTACTTGGCCGTCGAGATCCTCGAGGATGGTCTGATATTCCTGGTACGCCATACGCTCTCGTACAAGGTCCGTGAGACGAGCCTTGCGCGCACCGTTGATCAGCATCTGCTCCTTGAGGCGGTTCTGCAAAAGTCTTAATCTTGCTGCGACCTCGTCGTCAAAATGGCCGTCGTACTCTGCTTCGAATCCATCGAGAGGAAGAAACCCAATGTGTCGCAGTTCCTGCTTGATGCGTTCATCAACCTGTGAGTATTCTAATTTTGGATGAGAAGCCCTTTTCCAGGCCTCCGTTGACGATTCGGGCATAAAAGCTGCCGGCTGCTGATTCGCTTTGTCATCAGAGGATGCAGGCTTGTCTTCGACGTCTGCGCCGCCATTCATGCTAATGTCTCCATTGGTGGTTCCGTTTGTCGTAGGCTTGTCGTCTGCGGATTGCGCCCGGGCCTCAGGCCGAAGAGTTTGCATTAGACGGGTCAGCCAGGGGCCTACTGAAAGCTTGTCTGTCTCTCCGACATCATCGTCCATATTATCTATGCTTCCTCGTGGCTGGTTCGGAGGGAGTTCATCTCGCCCTGGTTGTGGTGTATCGATCGACATTGCGCCGTCCTCCTCAGCCCATATTTCTGTATAGTGTCTCTTGCCACGCTTCGGCATGACAAATGGTGTCACGCGGTCCCCTCGTTCTCGCAGAAAAGCTAGATCCTCTTCGGAAAATGGTCTGAAGAACGGCTCCACGTACGTCGAGAACGTAGAGAAGTTGATCTGACTGTTGGGCTTTGCATTGCTAAAATCCTTGTCGGGAGGATCGCCAGCAATGAGGTCGGCGAGATCTGATGGCGGGTATGTTGCAACTGAGTAGATCTCTCTGCGCTCTTCATCGGGCATTCCAGGATAGGTCGCTCGAATTTCGTAGATGGTTGGGTCGGGAAAGGTGGAAGGATCTTCGCCGAATGTCATAGCTTGGGGCTGTTCGCGACGAGGAGGCGCACCCTCGTCTTCAGAGCTCGACTCTTCTTCGTCTCCTTCTTTCTCTTCGGTCTTGGCCTTCTTGTTAACATCCATGGCCGATGGCGAGCCAGCATGTGTAGGTGACAATGGCGAACTTGGATCGCGGTCGTGTTTACGGTTTTTGGAGTCTCGCATTGGCGACGAACGTTCTTTGGGAAGTTAGTTCGGAACCCCATGTTCAGGTAACTAATTGCCAGTGCCAGCAACTGACAACCTCTGTAGCCAGACGGCTGCCTCAGGCCAAGCACATATGTCATGGAAATACATACCGACATTGCCTTCCTGCAGCGCAAGTGAATCGGGCTTCTTTCTTTTATGTTTGGGTCGCTTTCCTTCTTGCTCTGCGTCGCGATTGCTATAATCTTCGGATGGCCGCTTCTTACGTTCATCTGCCAAGTGCCTCATCCCGCGATCGTAAAACGTCGAGCGCTTTTCCATAATATTGGATAAGCTTTTGAGTCGTTCAATCATGCCATCGAGGCTCTTGGAATCTGGAATGGTCGCATTTGAGGCGGATTGGTCGACGATATCATCGTAGGTAAGATTGCGAAAAAGAATGACTCTCGTGTTAAGATAGTCTGGATCGTAAAACTCCTGCGGTGGTAGACTAGCTGTCGCGACTGGAGCAGGCGTGGTGTTGCGGCTCTGCTTTGGTATGGCCGAGTTCTTCTTGCCCGTCCCCTTTTGACTCGCCCCTGGAGGCATGACCGTGGGTGTTTGAGAGTATAAATGAGCGAGGATAGTATGCGCTTGATTGGGAGTTTATCCGTAGTTGCGCGTGATTTATCAGATAAGATTGAAGGTTGAGTGGAATGGAAGATTTTGATGATTATTGCGACAAGGGAACAACAACAGACAGTAACGACACGGCTCTAAAGCACGCGATCCTATCAAAGTGCGTCACGGTACAGAGTACAGAGTACAGGTTGGGCGTCGGTACGTACCTGCCCCGATGCTGATGAGGACCCTTGCACTTGAAGAGCAGGCACGGAAATGCACATATTCCGTTCCTTTCAAGAACTATCAGAAGCAAGTAATTGAATGCCATCTTCAATCATAAAGTCTCTATTGCTAACGACTCTTCTCCTGCTCCTTAGTTTTCAATTATTGATGTAGAACACGTACTGAGATGACCCAACGACGCGACAGCTCATCATCACTAACATGGTGACCACTGTTGTAGACTCATACATACCTACCGAGACTCGGACCTCAAAGGCACCATGTATTTCGGGGGCTTTGAAACCAAGTCAGCTGCATTCTTGCAGCAATTTGTTCTAACGACCAAAATCGCGTTGTTGGTCCTGGACTGGATACGGGTAAATCATGCATAAATCGTGCAATGACTCGCTGTGCAAGCTTTCTATAGGTGCAAATGAGTTGCACGTTCTTCGATGGTTCTTCCTACTCGCAGCAAACCAGAAGAAGGCTCTGAGAAACTTCGCTCAAAACTTTGTATTTGGGAAACAAGTTAACGGTGCTCCTGTGACCGTCGGCAAACACCAATGCTGGAAGCAGCAGCTTCACCTATGAACAATTGATCCATCTTAAAAGGATAACTATATGGAAAATTAGTTCGGACCAGAGCATGATAATTCGGAATCATTGTCATTACTTGCCAGAACGACTGATTCCTCTTCTTCCTCAGATCCCGCGACGCGGCCATTGCAGCCGGCAACTCCCGCACAGTTCCATTGGCTTTTCTTGATCGCAACACAAAATCTCTTGAATCTCATTCCAATTGTCTGGGTTCTCTCATTTGTCCGTACGTCAGTGTTGATGGCCGCATGTGGCTGGCTACCCTCGTCTGATTGGTCGTTGCGATTTCCTTTTGGAGCGACCCGACTATTGTTAATACGAAAACACCAAGCATGTCTACTCTTTGCAAGTAACAGTATACCATGTACAGCAATTTTGTTTCTTTTCACCTGTTGATATTCGTCTCTAGTTTGAAGATGCTTGCTCTTCGAGCGAAAAGCGAAGAGTCAATAAAGCAATGCCTCGGGATTCAACCTCTGTCATCACCACAGCCCACGCTCGGGAAGCCTCATTATCCTCGGCTCGTCCGTCAGACCCATGATCGTCAACTATACTCAGTTGAAACCGCTTGCTAACTATGTACCCCACTCACACGCCACGAGCAAGAGTAAATACTCATAGCGAACGAATGATGGCACATGTCTGCCGCCGCCGCGGCCTTGCAAGACCCTTGAAACTCTATCAACTCTGAACATGTGCTTCAGCTATTGGTTCCCGCCTCCATCACCCATCCTATAGCTCATGCCTAGAGTGAGCCCTGGCGGCGGGGTTATCATGGCTATCTGGTGGGGCTGAGCAGATCGACAGGGACCTCCATACACATGAGCAAGTAGATTTGCGTTGAGCAGATCGTGTGCAAGGCGTCTGAGCTGCCGACTACGTACAATGGCCGTTGTACCGAGATAATGTACCCGAATCGGTTTCGAGCCAGGTCTCCTTGATCGTCAACTCGCGTGCCTCGACCTATATATCCCTGGCTCGCCATGTCCTTGTTGCTCGATTTTTCATCCGTCTTCAACTTGATCGTGTGAACAGCTTTCAACACTGCTTCAATAGCTCCCTTTTTTCAACACTCATTCTCTCACCATACAATGAGAGAGTATCATGGCTTCTCATGTAAGTCTGCGTCGCGCCCCCAACTCTGATAACTACTAATCAACATGCTAGGGTGGTAACATGCTGTCCTTGGCTAACGCTCCGTCTCTTCTGGCCCGCATCGTTGCTACTGCTCTCAGCACGCTCTGCCTCACCTCAATTTTCTCCAGTAAGAGCCAGGACGAAAGCCCAGGCCTAATCAGATCCTTTTTCCTTTTCTTCTACTCTTCCTTCATCAAACCCCACCAGTGCGGCAAAAAGGGCAATCAACAAGATGCTCTTGAGAGCTTCTACAAGAAGCAAGCCGGGGCTTATGATGCTACCCGGAAGGTCCTCCTCCGTGGACGTGAGGACATGCTAGCTCTTGTTGCCGCGCAGATCCAGGCAAAGCTGACGGACGATGCGCCTAAGAATGGCAACAAGAACAAGCGAATCTGGGTTGATGTGAGCTGCTGAGGCAACCATGTTCTTGCAACAGATGACTGATACGTTCTATACAGATTGGCGGTGGCACTGGTTTCAACATTGAGGCCATGGGCGCATTCGTCGATGTCCCTACCTTCTTCTCGAGCGTATACCTCGTCGACTTCTCCCCTTCTCTCTGTGAAGTGGCACGAAAGCGATTTGAACGCCTTGGCTGGAAGAATGTCAAGGTTGTCTGTGAGGACGCTCGCAAGTTCCGTCTTGAGGATTATGAATCTGGGATGCCTTCAAAGCCAATTCCTCCTCGTTCCCCTGCTCTGAGCTACTTTGACAAGCCTCGCCCCGACTTTGGTGGAGCGGACTTGATCACCATGTCTTACAGCTTGTCCATGATTGTAAGTAACAGCGCATCATACTGAGTTCCCACGCTGACACCCGGTAATAGCCAGACTACTATTCAGTCATTGACTCTGTGATTTCTCTTCTCTCACCCCAGGGCATCGTGGGAGTGATTGACTTCTATGTCCAAAACCAGGTTGATTTTGCCTTCCGAAACTACACTGGTGGTCTTGTCGACCGTCACGTCAACTTCTTGTCCCGAAGCTTTTGGCGCTCTTGGTTCGATCTTGACCGGGTTGGTCTTGAGCCCAGTCGCCGAGATTACCTCGAGTACAAGTTTGGTACCGTCCTCAACGTCAACACTCGCAACAAGGGCCTCGGGGCTATCCCCTACTACATCTGGCTCGGATGCCACAAGAAGCCTTTCTCGTCGTCCAGTCTTCCCCACGAGATTGTCGAACGCATTGACGCCCTGGTTACAGAGTCCCCTTACCTGTACCCCGCCAACCACGGAGATGCCCTGACTCGAGCCATCGAGAGGTCTGCTCCCGAGATTCGATCTAAGGCGTTCCTCACTGCAGTTCACAATCTGTCTTCCAACCTCCCTCTCCCTTCGTTCTTCTACCAGAACCACCATTGGCGCATCTACTATGATGAGCACCTCCCCAAGCATACTCAGTTCAAGGACGAGTACATTTACGCCTTCACCTGGGAGGACACTCGTGTTGATGAGCGTCTCTTGAAGCTCGGTGCCGACGACAAGGTCCTGGCCATTACCTCTGCTGGTGACAACATTCTCTCGTATCTCCTTCAAAGCCCTGCCCGTGTCCATGCTGTCGACTTGAACCCCACCCAGAACCACTTGCTCGAACTCAAGGCTGCTTCTTACACTGCCCTCCCATATGGGGATTTCTGGAAGATCTTTGGAGACGGAAAGCATCCTCACTTCCGCGAGTTGCTCATCACCAAACTCTCTCCTCACCTTTCTGGCCGCGCATTCCAGTACTGGCTCAAGAACGCCCATGTCTTCCAGAACAGCAGCGGTTACGGTCTTTACGATACAGGAGGTTCTCGCCACGCTATCCGTGTCTTCCGTTGGATTGCCCGAATCTTTGGTCTGCAGAAGGCTGTGAAGCAGCTCCTTGAGGCGAAGACTCTAAATGAGCAGCGAGAAATCTGGCGACGAAAGATCCGTCCTGCTCTTCTCTCTAAGCTTGTCTGTAACTTGGTTGTCTCTCAGGAGAGCTTCCTCTGGGCTGCTCTTGGCGTTCCCAAGAACCAGCTGGCCATGATCGAGGCTGATCATGCCGAGTCGGACCTCGTGAAGGGCCCCAAGCCTGCCGCCAAGAACACTCGTTCTCATGCTATTTGGCACTACATGGTCAACACTCTTGACCCTGTCGCTGAGGAGACTCACATAGCTGCTGATAACCCTTACTACTATGTCTGCATGGATGGCAAGTTCTCTCCCAAGTGCCACCCTGATTATCTCAGCCCCAGGGCCCACGCCAAACTCTCTCGCCCTAATGCTCTTGATGGTCTTCGTATTCACACTGATGAGCTCGAGGAGGTTATTGCACGCATCACCCCCGGTACTCTGACTGTTGCCGTCGTCATGGACAGTATGGACTGGTTCGACACGGGATCTCGAGCCGCTGCCGCTCAGATCACTAAGCTTAACCGAGCTTTGGCTATGGGTGGTCGTGTGCTGCTCCGTTCTTCGGCTTTGACCCCATGGTACATCAAAGAGTTTGAGGCTCATGGTTTCTCACCCAAGCGACATGGTGCTCGTCTCGATGGAGCCTGCATTGACCGTGTCAACATGTATGCTAGTTGCTGGATTTGCACCAAGTCGGAGAACTTGCCCCCTCCAACCCCCGAGATGGATCGTGCTGGAGGCCCTGATATTACTTCTTTGACTATCTAACTCGGACAGCTGGATTGGACTGGGACAAGGATTTGATATGACGAAAAATAGTACAGAACAGAATAGCGAGCTTGGACAGTAAAAATTGATATTGCGCAGCTTCTTCTTAGGCTCCATCCTGCTAGGCTCTGAAAGAGTCGGCAAAGCCTATAAGTTTCACAAGCCAAAGCGCGTTGGGAACCAGAATCCCGAAACTTAGGTTCGGAAGTGAAGTAAAAGAGCCGTCTTATGTGAAATTAACGTAAACTTCGTCGATTCAAAGGAAATTTTTCTATACAGGTGTCTACAGTCACAAATCTGCGCGACAAGTAGTACTATCAACAGCATCCTCCACACCTTGCACACGCCAATCAACGCTCAACCAGATTATGCCTTCCACACTCGTCGGACAGCCTCGGTGATACCAACGTCGTTGGTCTCGAACTCGTACAGTCCAACACCAACAAGAACAGTCGCAATGTTGAGGAGCCAGTTGAAGATCTTTCGGAGGCCGGGGTAGGTCCTGGAGGGAATGTAGTCAATGACGACCTGCTGGAAGCCCATGTGGGAGTGGAGGAGGAGAACACTGCAGAGGATGGCGTCGAGAGTAGGGTTGAGAGATCCAGCGGCGAAGGGAGCGACGGTCAAGGGGACGAGGCCGGCGGCGAGGAGACGCTCGAAGGTCCAGTGGTAAGAGCCGTGGGCGGCGTTGGGCTCGGGGATGGGAGCAGGGTCGTTGACTAGAGCGTGTATTAGTTATTGGTATTTATATCATGTGAAGCCGGTCAAGTTGCGATTCGGCTCTTGGATGTATTCGTACCACCACCCTCGATGCGCTCTGTGAATACGTTAGCTTATGGTCCTTGTAATAAAGGCATTGTCACGCACGGGGTCCGGGAGGGAGAATAGCAGATCGTCGAGCAGTGTTGTGGAAAGCAGCGACGCCCTTAAACTGAGATCGGATGCTAGGCGAAGGCATGAAAGCGCTTCGGGCCGCGGGGACAGCGGCCAATCGAGAAGCCATAGCGGTCTGCCTAAGCAGACAGGAACGCGCAATTGAAGCCATTTTGAAGCGTTGAGTGATCTATTCCTGGTGATGTTGTCGCGCCGCTCAATTGGTGGCTGCTTCGAAGGGCGTTAGTGGTTCAGAGGGAAGAATTGAATTGATGATGTCGACTAGACCTCGATCAATTCGAACTGGCCCCGGAACTGGATGTCCTACCATTGCCGAGGATCTCGAATTACCTCTTTCGTGATTGGCTCAAGGCGTCCCGAAGGTTTCCCTCTGGTGTGGATCCCTCTGCCTGTCACGGAGCCAATTGCGCTGTTTCGTCAATGTCCTCCGTGATTGGCCAATAATTGAAGATCCTATCCGACGTCGCTTGGAATTTTTTTGGGCTAATGTCCGGACAGCTTCGAGCCATGATGCCCAGACTTGTTTGAGTTGGAGAAGAGCTGGATCCTGGAGACGATTTCTTTCTTTGTCATCCTAATTATTCAAACTGAGCAATTGCTCAATCCGTTCAGCATGGCGATCCATGCCATCGTCTCGAAACTCGCTCCCTCACGAACAACCATATATTCGAGATGCCTTAATGCACAACGGTCCCTCCAAGTTCGAAACATCGCAAAGACGTACCTCAAAAAAGTTGCAGAAGGCGAGGAGAGATGGAAAGAAAGGGCAGAGAAGATTCAGAAAGGCGAGATTCCACACACTTGGGATGTTCTTCAAGAACGAGGATATATCAAGGATGTGGCAGGGTACGCGACACTACCCATGATCCTCAACTCGACTATATATCTAACTTGTACATCAGATCCCCCGAGAAGATTAAGGAAATTATGCGAGTAAGGAGGATAGGCTCCTACGTTGGTATCGATCC
Source organism: Fusarium xyrophilum (assembly GCA_008711595.1). Taxonomy (NCBI): domain Eukaryota; kingdom Fungi; phylum Ascomycota; class Sordariomycetes; order Hypocreales; family Nectriaceae; genus Fusarium; species Fusarium xyrophilum. The sequence continues at coordinate 3,415 of VYWZ01000344.1, read as the reverse complement.
CACCGCCGACTCGATGCACGTCGGTCACTTGCTACCTCTGATGCCCATGTTCTGGATGTGGTTCCACGGTTACCCTGCTGTCACCCTGATCGGTGGCTCAACTGCCCGTATTGGCGATCCTACCGACCGACTCGAGAGCCGAGCGATTCTTTCCAATGCCGATATTTCCAAGAACATCACAAAGATTCACGTCCAATTGACGAAGTTGTGGCAAAATGTCCACATTTTGAAACAGAAGTACGGATATGAGCCGGACTGGGCTGCCACACATCGTTTGTTGAACAACAACATGTGGCTAGGGAACCTTACTCTTTATGATTTTGCCAAAAGGATCGCCAGGCACACAAGAATCGGACCTATGCTGGCTAGGGATACGTGAGTCACCCTCAGACCCAGAAACTGCCATTCAGAGTGCTAACAAAGACTTATAGTGTTAAGCGAAAGATGACTGAAGGAGACGGCATGTCTCTCGGCGAATTTATGTATCCCCTTCTTCAGGGATGGGATTTCTGGCACATGTACAACAAACTTGGCGTTCAGATGCAGATTGGAGGCTCAGATCAGTACGGCAACATCACTGCTGGAATCGATGCCTTGAAGACCATCCGTGAGACCGAAGAGGCGCCTCACCTGAAGATGCCTTCGACCTGGGATCATGAGCCTGTGGGTTTCACTGTGCCGTTACTAACCGATTCTGCCGGCAACAAGTTTGGCAAAAGTGCTGGCAATGCTATATGGCTGGATGAGTTCAAAACATCAGCATTCGACTTGTACGGTTACTTCGTGAGAAGGTCTGACGAGGAGATTGAGAATTTGCTCAAGATCTTCACTTTTATTCCTCTAGAGAAGATCTCCAAGCTAATGGAGGAGCACCAAGCGGCTCCCCAGGAGCGAAAGGCTCAGCACACCCTAGCATTTGAAGTTGTTTCACTTATTCACGGAGCTCAAAAGGCTGTTGAGGAGGCCATGCAACACGAGTTTCGATTTGGTACCAAGCTACCTAAGGGTATTGTCAGTGAGCCTACACCAGACACTGGCATGGTCACTCCCAATAATGCCCCAAGAAGCGATATTCAACTCCCTCGCTCCATCATGGACTCCTCACCAGCAAAGATTCTCCACGCTGTCGGTCTCGCATCCAGCAGCAGTGAGGGTCAGCGTCTGCTCTCTGCACAAGGCGCCTATATCGCCGCGCAGCCTGGCCAGAAGAGGGGACTCGTCCCCGGCAATCTGTCCTGGACTCCAATGAAGGCTTGGTTCCCCGAAGAGACTTCCAAGTTCCTCATCGACGACCGCATGCTCATCATGCGCAAGGGCAAGCACAACGTCCGAATCGTCGAGCTCATCAGCGATGAGGAGTGGAAGAAGAGCGGCCAGATCTACCCTGGCCAGCCCGGTACTGGTCTCCTGCGCAGAATGAAGGAGGAGCTGAAGAAAGAGGCTGAAGCGAAGGGTAGGTCAGTATCAGACAGAGAGCTTACTGAAATCGCCTCGAGGAAGAAGAACCAATTGAGGGTTGCCAATAACTCAGATATTGAGCTGCCCAATAAGCACGATGTGCGTGAGAGACGGGCTCAACTTACATGGGATAGGAGAAGCAAATGAGGGGCTGCCTATACAGAGTCGGCATATGTTTGCCGTGTAACATAGCACTGTAGTATACTGTAATCTGCATGATACCATGGATATCATGGAAAATGTCAAAAATAATGGGTATAGAAGTTTGAAACTGGATCTATCTATAAAAGACTGCCAAGTCCCCCTTTGGAACCGGCAACTTCTTGAGTTTCTCCATAATTTCACTGTCCGTCATGTTCTGCTCTGTGATAATTTGGTCAAAGTGGTGACAGCCATCTGTATACTTCTGCAGTGGATCTCCTCCTGGGACAGGACGGCTTTGGCCAGAGGCCAAGGCGGCAAGGTATTGCTTAGAGACGACGAATTTGTGGACGCGGTATATGCAGCCCTTTATGACGCCAAACTGGACGAATCTGCGAACGTCAACAAAGCGAAGGACTTCGAAACCTGTGTCTTGATGGCCCTTGAGCCATTCCATGACGGATTTTCCAGGAGCAAAGGTGGACATGAGTTTGATTAGATGATAGTTGCTCACAAGGTCACGTCCGTGTGATACATATGCAGCACACTCATCGACCATCCCGTCAACATTTCGGATAAAGTCGTGGATACCAGGCCGTGGAGCGTAGCATGCCGTGAAAAAGAACATGTCAAGAAGTAGAATAGTGTCATAGTAGAGGAGATGGCGGAGCGCAGTTTTTGCTAGCTCAAGAGAGACAGAAGCAGCGTGAGCGATGCGTCGAACATCAGAAACACCGTCGATGTGAGATATGACTTTCTGGAGGGTGAGATCCCAGGTCGGATCCATAATGTCAGAGAATTTGGCTTTTGGGACAGGGACATGCCAGCCTCGGACCCTGGGGGGATCCATGTGATGTGGGAAGAGCTTCATGTTGATAGTGTTTGCCTCGTCTGTGAAGTGATTAGTATCGAGTCCGTTCCAGCGACAAAGTTACTTACCAACTGGAATCATGCACTCTCCATAATTGTCCAAATCCTCCTTGACAATCTCAAGCAAACTATCAATCGGTCTCCTCCCAGAGCCTTTAGTCTCTGCATTTTGGCTCAGATACTCGTTCTGTTTTTCCATCTCAGAAAAGGTCGAGGCTAGACCACGAACGACGCGCTCATAAGGAACATGATCAACATCAGAGTCGAGCACGAGGCCGAAGTTGAAGATGAACTCGTTTCGAAGATACTTGGTGTGGGGAATAACAACTGGGTATCCTAGGACGGTGTACTTCCCATCTGGCGTGTTGATGGTGAGATAGCGATTGCAGAAGGCTTGTCTGGGAATGATGTACTCATGGAGTACGTCGAAATCAATGAGAGGGGATCTGGATGAGCCTTCGACGGGGGTTATGCAGCCTGCGGGAGACTGTGCGACGATCTTGGGGCCTGGAATATTGTTAGAAAAGATATATGAATTCATTGGTATGTAACTATTTACCCTCTTGGGGGAAGAATCTGGCGTAAAAGATGCCTTGAATCATGATGGACTTGGGGTCATTATCTTCTACTGATCAGAGATGTTGATATGACTCGGACCATCCGCCGAGGTAGATATTTATGAAAGTGATGTTGTCCTTATTCTAGGCGATGCAGCTCATTCCATTTTGTCAATGATTTGAGCGCATCTTATTGAAGCCTTCAGATGAGGTGGTCTAGTAAAGCTAAGCAAGGCGTGTTCGCAGCTCAACTCAATAAGACCAAAGCCAACGCCCCCTGCTAGTTGGTTACCCTGTATCAACTTTAAGACCCTGGTAAAAAGTATAGAGTTACTTCCTCCTTATATACCACTTTCTTAGCACCTTTTACTAAGGAAGCTATTAGTAAT
>VYWZ01000343.1:0-24497 GCA_008711595.1 Fusarium xyrophilum | reverse complement strand
TGGGAAATATTCAACTTTAAAGTAAAATACTAGCTATAAAAATAAAGCTTCGACCACCGGTTGTGTAGATAATACGTGACCCTAAACGCACCACCGGTTGTGCGGGTATGACTCGCCTGTCGATAGGATTTACAATGTTCATGGGAGTCAGATTATGTAGATTATCCATTAATAGTGACGGTTGAGGCATAGCATTAAGAATGGTGAAGTTGGGAGGGGTGAAGGAGATCAAGCGAGCACCAATCACGTGGAGCCATGAGAGCCACAGGCAACTGAATTCAACGACTTTCATAGTTTGGTGATGAAGAAAGGAATCTTCTAAAGACCAAATAACCGTCCAAACTGCTGAAGAGCGAAATTAAATTGCTTCACTTGTCCGGCTATCGATTTAATTTGATACACAACTCGTGAATCAAAATGTTGTCAATTTTGCGAAAAGCACGACTCAAGGACAAAGAAATGCGAATCCTCATGCTGTGAGTATTTGACCATGACCTGCTCCATTAAGTATTCTTACTAATTCTTCATAGCGGACTGGATAATGCTGGAAAGACCACAATCGTCAAGAAGGTTATGGGAGAGGATGTCAACACCGTAAGCCCAACATTAGGTTTCATCATCAAGACTATTGACTACGAGGGGTAATAAGGACTTCATTCGTCATAGAACACTGCTGACGGGCCATACAGGTACAAATTAAATATCTGTGTGTGACCTAAATATGCCAAGTCCATAAGATGAGCTGACTCCCCCAGGGGACGTGGGTGGGCAGAAAACATTGCGGTCATACTGGAGAAACTATTTCGAAAAGACAGATGCTTTGATCTGGGTTGTCGATGCAACAGACCGTTTACGCATCCAAGACTGCAGAGACGAGCTTCAAGGTTTGCTCTTAGAAGAGGTGCGTGATATTACACGGCAACGGTCGGATAGTTACTGACAAGTGGTACAGCGTCTTGCAGGGGCAAGTCTGCTTGTTTTTGCCAACAAAACAGATGTTGAGGGATGTATGACGGAAGAAGAGATTCTCTCAGTATGTTCATGTCACGCCATGCCATGTGAACATGACCAAGCTCACCATGATGTTTAGGAGCTACAACTGGAATCGATACGAACACATCGATGGCACATCCTGCCATGCAGCGCTATGACTGGAACCAACCTTAAAGAAGGACTATCGTGGGTTGTAGAGGATGCCAAAAAGCGGCTATTCCTCTACTAATCGAGACTGGCTCAACCGAATAGTTCCTGTTGGCCTCACAACAGAAAGTCCTTTTGCAAAAGCGACAAACAAACCACAGCGTGTGGATAGCCGTGAGACTTGGAAGCAAGCAACCAGCCGTATAGCGTGGATATGCATAAGAAAGTCAGCTAGCTTAAACGTTGAAACCCGATATAATAAACTCGTTACGCCGGGTAACGTAAAACGTCCCGCAAAACTCCCCAGCACACAATCTTTACATGCCTCGCCTAGCGAAGGGCAGGGGAGCGGGAGAGCATCACCAAGTGCCGCTTGCAGCTTGTGCTAACCTTACAAGGTCGTATTGTCGATCGAGAAATCTGAGATAACCTGCTTGTGTGGTCTGAGGCATGAGAAGAGCCAGATACGTACTGCTCACTTTGGTAGACGGACCAAGATGTGACAAGGTTTAACGGATTCAAGCCATGGTTTGGGTTTGTTGCTGTAGTGGATCGCCCGTGGGGAAAAGTTGAAAGTAAACAAAGGATGACGTTTGATATTGGTCTTTTGTTTATGGCGCACTGGAACACAGCGTGTGAGTTGAGTGAGGCTGAGTTTACGTTGCCTGTAATAGCAATTGAATCTTCATCAGTCCGATTCTGCATCTTGCAAGTGATGAGACGAGGTTCATGCATATTTTTGCATGAGATCGAGCTCTGATATGCACCAAGATTCAAGACAATTCATGGCCGCATTTGGGCCGGAATTCTGTCAAGCAGTCCCTCCCTCCCTATAGCGAGCGGGAACGATTGCTCCTGAGACTTCGGGTTGCATGGGCGCTACGGCGGCTTCCTCTCATAGCGGGTTTTAGAGACAGACACACCTGGGGACGGCAATGAACCAATAAGATCGCAGAAGCGCCATGTGAAATTTCCACTGCAGCTAACAGACACGATCCCATCGCAGTCGAGCGACCCATTATCAACTTCCCACATCCATTTCAAGGCTACGTTAGGCTCTTGGGAGATAGCAGAAAGCAGTCTATAACACCTGCTGCAACCTTGTGCGTAGGATTGCATTGTGTATTTTCCTGCTCGCGCTTACTGTGTGTGCTAGCTACCTACAGTATCCAACAAAGCCAAGGGCACATGCTGCGCCGTCTTTCTTCTAAAACATCCACCCCCTTCCGTGTTATGTCCCAAGGGCCCCAGAGCCATGTCCGACGAAGTCTCCCAATTTCTCGAGCAGGTCGAGCGCCTGCGCGGTCAACAGATCGAAGAAGACGAAACGAGAGCTCGTGAGCTTGAAGATTACTTGGCTGCCAAGCGAGAAAGACAAGCCCGTCGTGAAGGTGAGAAAAATAACCAAAAAAAAAGAGAGAGAGCTTGGGCGTTCATTGTTGGTTGCAGCTTGACTCCCACCCGAAAGGCTTTGTTGCTTGCATTGATGGCGTTCCCTCCTCCAATTTCCAGGGCAACATCCTCCGTCGTACAGCCGTTGTTTACTTTCCCTTGCTGTATTCTTATTTCACTGGCTTACTCATGGTTTTGTCTTGGCTTTGGGATGCATTGAAGCTGAAATCACATAACCACCGATGGCGTCCTCTTGCTAACCACAATCACCACTGACAGAACGTGCACGATCAATCTCACCACAAAAGTCCTCCCCTGCAAACACTCCCTCACCGCGCTCGAGTCGTCGTAGCGTTCATCCATCCGAGGCATTGAGGCTCGACTCCCCCGGTTTGTCCAAGGACGACGCTGCCTCACCATCATCTGAGCCTGAAGTAAAGCCCGAAGCTCCAATGGATGTCAGCTCCTCTCCAACCAAGGAGAACGAGTCTCCTGTTGATGTCGATACCAAGCCCGCGACTACACCCACCCGTTACTCTACATTATCATGGCAGCGACGGCCTAACTCCCGCAGTGGCTCTGCACGCCCGTTGAGCATGCTCGCAACCCAAAATGCGACCCAGCGGTCGTTCATTGGGTCGCAGGAGTCTTCCCCAGCTCCAGCTTCAGCCACTGAGCAGAGTTACTCGAAGGACCAGATTGCCCATGCCCTTGGATCCAAAGACCCTTCATGGTTCCGCCAAACAGCTGACCGTGGAGCTAATTCAGCTGCTTACCGAAAGAATCAAGTCGAGGATACTGATCGGTTGGACATGGCTTCTGTCAAGGCGCAATTACCAGGCATGACGGCCGAACAACCAAAACCAAGCCCGCCTGCAGAGGAGCCCGTCAAGGAACCCGCTAAGGAACCAGCTACTCCTACTAAGATGAGGTTGGCAAGTCCCCCAACGCTGAATCCTCCAGCCTTTGACGCTGGTGAGGACAAGTCTGTGAGTGACCGCTTCGGAAGCATGTCAGGGCGTGTATCTCCTACTCGATCCAACTCGCGGTCCAATTCGCCCACCAAGGGCATGGGCGGATTCGTCCAGAGTGCTATGATGAAGAGATCAGATAGCGTTAAGCGATGGAGCGTTACGAGCCCTCCTGGTCTGAACCGCGCCAATTCGATCCAGTCGAATCAAGGGGGCGGTTTATCTGTAAACGCGCGACCCCAGAGCAAGGGACGGCCTGAATCAACAACGCCAAACTCGAGCCGGCCAACATCCCGACATGGAGAGTCTGATAACGAGGTTACACCAAAAGCCCTTACGATTGACACTGCCATGGAGGGAGCACCAATTCCTACCAGTCCTTCCAAGACTATGGATCCTCGAAGGTGGAGCCCTACCAAGTCAAGTTGGCTTGAAAGTGCTTTGAATAAGCCACCTGAGTCGCCCAAAACTTACCACAAATCGAGTTCATCGCAGCCAGCTTGGATGGCAGAGCTGAACAAGAACAAGGGAGGTGTTCCTGGCGCTGAAGGAAGCACACGGCCTCGCCCAGGGTCTATCTCTCATAAGCACCAAGTTAGTATCGGAGGACTTATGAGGTCTACGCCTATGGGAACCGCTACAAAGACCAATACTACTGGCCTTGGTGGCATCTATTCTCCTCCACCTGGTGGTAACCGACCCTACAACCACGGTGCCAGTTTGAGCATTTCTAAGAGTGCCCCTAAGCTTGAGCCTGGAACTCCAACTAAGGATAAGGCTTCCAAGGTTGAGGCCGAACCTGTTCCTGATCCCGAGCCAGTCCCGGACCCTGAACTCACCGAAGAGGAGAAGAAGACGCCGGGGCCTGCCAAGGATGAGCCAGCCATAAGCCCCAGCGAAGTGAAACCCTTTGCGCCTGTGCCTAAGCCCAAGCCCGAGACACCCCCAAAGAAGGATTTCCGCAGCTCCTTGAGGCATCGGCCAACAGGGCCAGAAGCGCCAAAGGCCCAAGAACCTGAGTTCAAGAACGTCTTTGGCACTCTTCGTAGAACCAAGACACAGAACTATAAGGCTCCTGATGAGCTGAAAGATAACATTCTTAAAGGCAAAGCTTCCCTCAGCCAGACAGGTGGTCCAAAGAAGACAGAGACAGTGGATGAATTCAAGGAGGCTATTCTGATGAAGAAGGATGACTTTAAGAAAGCTCAGGTCGAGGGCAAGGGTATCTTAAGGAGCAACACTCCCACGAATGATTCGCCACTACCAGAGGGCCTTACCAGAAGGGGTGAGATGGCAAAGAGAAAATCAATGGCTGAACTGAAGTCACCATCTACACCGAGTAAGCCAAGTTCGCCCAAGCCGACACCAGGCCCCAAGAGGATACCCAGCCAGACCCTTTCTTCGCCCAAACCCGCTCCTGAATCCACCCCAGAACCCGCTGACGAGGGTCTAAAGCGAGTAGTTACCGAATCTAGCGCGAAACCGGAGGAACCGCGGGCCTTGCCAGGCCTGCACAAGGAAACGAGCTCACCTGCTAGACTACAGGGACGTGTAGGAGGTAAGCTCGCTGGACGGTTCAACCCAGCCCTCGCCGGCATGCTGGCACGAGGACCGCCACCCGTGGCTGCCAACGGGAGAAAGACTCCGGATGAGTCTGATTCAAAGGGAGCTTCCACCGAAACGGTTACAGAGCCTTCTGCTCCGGGCCCGCAGCTGAGACATATGACTAAGGGTCGAGCACGAGGTCCCAGAAGAAAGGCCCCTACTTCAGCTGCCCCTGAAGCCGCCTCTGCAGCACCGGCAGCCGAACAAAAACCTGTCCAAGAGAGGCCCAAGCCTGCTACACCGAAACTCGTTGAAACTGTCAAGGAGAAGGTAGCGGAGCAAACACCTCCTGCCCAGAAGGTAGAGGAGTCAACCACTGCCCCTTTTTCTATTCAACAGCAAGTTGCTGCCAAGGCTGCCGTACGAGGAAAGCCTACACCAACAAAACCCACCCCTATCAAGCCTCAAGAGGACGAACCTCGACGATTTCAGACTCGAGATGAGAAAACATCATCGTTCTCTTCCAGACAAACCCCAAAGAGTGAATTCCTCCCAAGTGATTATCCCTCGCCACTGAGGATCCAGAAGACCGGCGACGCCGCTTCACAGCCTGGCTCACCTAAGAAACTTGACAACAACCGCATGTCTCGATTTATGGACCGCCCATCATCAAACGGCACGTCGGAACCTGCCAAGGAGCCAATCCGTCTGACGCATCAGCGAACAGGCTCTCGGTCTCCCGTCAAGATGTTCCAAAGGTCAGTGCCTGAGCCTGAGCCTGAGCCCGCAAGAAAGGTTGACAGTGGACCCGCTGTCTCTGTAAAGAATGCGAAGGCCATGTTTGGCGGTGCTGCTCAGGCCCCACCTCTGGCAGCGAAGCCCTCGTGGGACAGAGCAGAGGCCTCAGGAGTACAGACACCACCAAGAGCTTCTCCTCGCCCCCTTCCTGACCCCGGACGATCTTCTCCTCTACAAATCAACAAGACTCCATCTCGAGCGGCCACCCGTCCCTTGCCAACACCTCCTACTAAGGAACCCCAAACTCCTCAAACCCCGCAGACTCCCAAACTTCAACAGACAGCTTCAGCCGCACCACCCAAGACTCCGAGCCAGAGCACCGATGTTGCTAGTCTATTGACAGACTTCTTTGGGCCAAAGCCTTCAAGGTCTGAGTACAAGGTAGATGCTGCAGAGCTTCTTGCAAACCGACCTCCAACGGGCCCCCCGAAGATCCAGAGTCTCAGCTTTCAGGTGTTCCAAATATCCGCAGAGGGCAAGAAGACACCTGTTTCGGCTCACAACGAGCGCACATTATTTGAGCGAGAGATGTACATTGCTCCCCATAGCTTCACAAATGAGGCCGGCTGGAAGCGCCTGGAGATCTATTTCTGGATTGGTGACCAGGTTCCTGAGTCGGCTGCTGACGATGCCCTTCTTTTCGTGCAGAAGGAAGCCAAGGCATTGGGCGGTAAGCTTGTCAAGATGCAGCAAGGGAAGGAGACGACCGAGTTTTTGCAAGCCCTTGGTGGAGTTGTTTTGATTAGACGCGGCTCAAGCAACAAGTACGACTCACTGGCACCCAACATGCTCTGCGGCCGGCGCTATCAGGGCCAGATTGCTTTCGATGAGTGTGATTTCAGCCCGTCGAGTCTCTGCGCAGGATTCGTCTATGTTCTCACCAGTCAGGGTAAGGCCTATATCTGGAAAGGACGAGGATGCGATGTAACAGAGTTGAGTGCGGCGAAGCTCATCGCCATTGAGCTTACACTTACTGGAGAATTGATCGAGGCCGATGACGGCGATGAGTCTGAGTCATTTTGGAAACTTTTTGAGAGCGGATCAAAGCCTCACTCGGCTGATCATTGGAGGCTCAAGCCCAACTATGCCAAGTACTGCAGCAGACTCTTCTGCTCGGATGCAGACACACGGCGACAGGTATGTTGATTCACATTGGCTCAAGCTGTCGGCGTACTAATAAGCACCAGGTTTTTGAGATCGCTCCCTTTAATCAGCATGACCTTTCTCCTGAGCACATCTATGTTCTTGACGCATTTTTTGAGATGTACATCATTGTTGGCGCCCGTGCTCAGTCACAATACTCGTCTTTCCGCAACGCTCTCGACTTTGCTCAAGAATATGCCATCCTTGCCGCGGGCATGGAGGACCGTCCTTTTGTACCCGTCTCAACAGTCGTTTTGGAAGGTATCCCTCGGGATCTGAAGCGCGTCTTCCGCTTCTGGCGAGATGACTTGAGCCCTACCGCAACACATACGAGCTCGGCTGCTATGGGAACACCAAGACGGGGCCGAAGTCTGAGGGTCGTTTCACTGACGCAAGCACTGCAGGCGCTTAGAGAGTAAGCCTGTTGTGTTGGTGCATTTGCTACATACAAAAGCTGGGCTTCTTTGATCTCTCGTGTGGTTGTTAAGCGTAGCGATATTTCCTTGCAATTGGTTGGCCTCGGAGCATGGCGGAATATACGGGCAGGTCGGGTCTGGCGATCTTGGGAGTTGAATCTCGTTTCTGATCCTCCGGTTTCGGCGCGTAGATGATGATAGACGATACCGAATGAAACACGAAAGTGAAAAAGTTACATACACCTGTATGCATGTGAATTCAATTTCCGCATATGTAAAGTATATACGTCTATTCATTCCGTCACGCGACTAAATTCTGAAAACATGTTGTGAGCCCGCCTCATGAACCTAGGTAAAACAAACAGGCGCAAATCCGCCGGCAAGCGAGCTCCAGTAGCGAAGAATCAGAAACAGTAAACAAAAACAACTGGGCTGAGCTCAAGCCCGTAAACCTAACGAGCTACAAGCCGCCTCATGCATGCGTCTATGGGGGTATCAAAAGGCTGCCTCAAGTCTCTGCATCCGACGTGACTCCCCGTACGGCAAACTCCTTATCCCTGTCCTACCCAGTCCTTCCTCCTCTTGAATGATTCCTTTTTGTTTGATAAAATGTGCTTAGTGCGCCGAGCCATTTGTATCGATGGCTGAGCTCTTGCCAGTTGTTGAGTCAAGCGAAGCGGGAACAACCATAGGTTGGCCGCGGGCCTTGGCTGTGAGAGTGATGAGTTCGTTGAGCATGAGCTCCCGCGTTGTGCGGGTAAGCTCGTCAACGTCTGCGGCGGTCAAGTTCCTGGTGGGAATAGGCTCGAGAACTGCATACTGTTAGACATTTGAGCGGGTGAAGACTGGAGTTGTACGCACCCTTAACGGGGATCTTTCCAGATTTGAAGGTGAGAGTCTTGGGGTGCATGATATGGCTGTAGTTTGCGACAACGCAGGGAACAATGGGCACGCCGGCCTGGACAGCAAGGTGGAAAGCACCCTTCTTGAAAGGCAGCAGCACGGGCTCCTTGGCGTAACTTCGAGTACCCTCGGGGAACATGTAGACGCTCTGTCGCTTGGACTGGATCTCACTAGCAGCGCCCTTCATAGCCTCGCGGGCATCCTTGCTGTTCTTGCGATCGATGAAGATGGAACCGCTCAACGACATGAACCAGCCGAGGAAAGGCACCTTCTTCAGCGAAGCCTTGGCAGTAACACTGCAGTACTTGGGGAACACGATTCCGAGCATGAGAACGTCGAGTTCCGTCTGGTGGTTTCCGATGAAGATGGCCGGGCGCGTAGTGCCGAGGACGTTATCGGGGTCCTCGACGACGAACTCAACGCCAGTGGTGTAGCGCATAACATGGTGGAAACAGCGGCCGGCAGCCCATTGCGCGATCTGCTGCTTTCCGACGATGGTGAGAATGATGGAGGCGAGGACTCCGTAGGCTGCGACGGCGAGGAGAGAGATGTAGGAGGCGAGGCCGCGGGCGGCGAAGGCGGCTTTTGGAACGATCAGGGACATGGCGTAGAAGAAGATTGTCAGGGCGGCATAGCCGAGGAGGATGTAGAGGAGGATGTTGGAGATGGACATGATGAGCGACGACGGAGACTCAGCTGAGGAGAAGAGAGGAGGGATGGAAAAGACAGGTGATGAGACAGAGTGAGAAACCAGTGGAGGAGAAGTAGGTAGAGTTTATAGGTTAAAGACTATGGGTAGGTCAGCTGGGTGTTATGGATATTGGAATGGATGGATCTGGTGGATTGTACTGTATGGGTTCGGGGTTTGGTGGGGGTTGGTTTATGATGGCGGGGTCTTTTTTTTTTCCTTTCTTTTTTCCCTCTCTTTCTTCCTTTCTTTATCTTTCTATGTCCTGGACTAGACACTGAATATATCTACAATATTGTTCCTTATAGAGGATGAGGGATTAATGTACAGTTATAGGTACTGACCAGATCACATTCACTTCTACAGAGGCAACTGAACTCTGAGTTGTTCAACTAATTCATTAATGCTCCTCTGCAACAGCCGTTGGCACGGGACGGGAATGTCTTTGATTGGGAGGTTGTCATTGGTTGGGTGATGTCACAGGCACCTAGGCTAGGTACAGGGTGTTCATTTGTATGGCTTGTGAAAGTCGGCACCGAGGATGAGGATCATGCCTGACTCAGCGGATCATGGGTGTTGAGCGATATGGTAAAAACACTCATAGGGTTCCTGTCTTCTGTGTCTCTTGACAGTTGAGTTGATTCGACTCGAATTGTGTCCAACGCCCGGAGTGATGCCGTCGAGTATAAGAACAAGCTGGTTATTGCTTCTCAGCCATCCTAGTAACTTATGTGGCAGCCTGGAAGGACCAGACTTGTTCATTCGAATACTTGTTCCGCAGTCAATGGCCAGGTATCATCAACACCCTTCAACAATGCCCAATAACGTTAGATTCTTCTCTTCATACAGAGACACAAAATAGCTGTCTCTTGGCTTTGATCACGGGATTGTCCGACCACACTCTTCTTGGCTCCCTTCCGTGTAGTACAATAGCGTCGGAGTCTGAGACACGAAACTGACAGAAAACGCTTTCTTTCTACAATGGCATACTTGTGTGTCTTGTCAAGGTAATAAAATCTCATATTAAACATGGATACATTTCAGCTTGAACACGCGGTATCACGTGGACCCTAACGGATACTCTACCGGGTCACGATAGCTACCCTGAGCTAAGCTAAGCTAGTTCAGGTAGGTATCTGTAGGCACCTAATGTAACCGCTGTAAGCCAGACCCAAACTCAACTCCACCACGATCTATCATCACCATTCATCCTCTCGTTCTCCTTGGAATCTTTCATCCCATTGCAGCAATCACCGGCTTCTGATCCCTGCCTCGACTACTCCATCACAGTCCCGTCCAAGTCGTAACAATCTCTGGCTCGACTTTCGAAACTCGCTTCAATTCGCTTGTCCTTTGCTTGCTTGCTTGCTTGCCTGCTCGCCTATCTCCTCTCTTGACCCTGTTGGTCTCCCCTCCTAAACTCAATTTAAGCGCACTCTGCCTGCGTCTTTGCAAGCGTTCCAGCCGTCATATGATGCGCACATCTCGATAATCAATCGCCATGGCTTCCTCCCGCCGAGGACAACCGTCTCTTTCCGTCCGCATGCCTTCGAACCAACCGCTCGATCGTCCTCCCATCGATGCTCTCTTCCTCATCCACTTCGACGTCAAGGCCGGTTATACAATTCTCTGGAAACGAAATGCTCCTGGTATCGACCTCGAAGGTCTTGTCGAATACAAATCTCTTCCTTCCGGGCTACACACAGTCTCTGAAGATCTCATCTACTTCGTTCACGACAGCGCCCATGCCGGACTCAGCGCCTTTGTTAACATGCCCTGCGACGAGGAGGAGGCACGGAACGCGAGAATGTTTGCTGTCGGAGTTCTAGTTCCCCTGAGCTATGGTCGTTTGGGGCGCGCTTGGAGGCATGCTGAAGGGCTGAAGGAGATGGCTGCGTACGCAATCTAACGTTACCCCATGCGCAATGGACTTGGCTGACGTGTTAAACAGGAAACTGGCTGAGGATCGCAATAACACAAGCATACTCGAGGAATATTGGGTTGCCAATCGCGAAAAGTCTGGAAATGGCAATCGCCGACTCTCAGGAGAGACCCCCGTGAGCTCTCCGTCTCTCAACTCATCACCTTTCCCCCGCAAAACCCACAGCCGCAACCGATCAGCTTCAGATGGCGCCTCTCTAATACCGCCCGGTAACAAACTCTCACCATATCACCCTGCCTGGAGTTTGTCTAGCCTTCTGGACAAGTTTGGTCCGCTCATCTTTCCCATACATCGTGCTGCTCTACTGCGGAAGCGTATTCTAATATCATGTCATGCACCAGTCCATGAAGTTTGTGATTTTGGTAAGTCTTGTCCCTTTGGCTCGCAGCTTTTCATTGATGTTTCTAGTATACAACCTCTCTGTACTTTCCAATATTCCCCTATCTGTCACCGACATACTCCCAGGATCAGCTTCAACACAGCGTCTAAGACCGCTTTTCTCTATTGGTGTTCATGATATACCTTTCCTCATGGACGACTTTGAGGCGTCCAAGAGACCCCGCAATGACGAAGATGCGATAGATGACGAATCAGGCTCTGGTTGGATTGCGTGCACCACCGACAGCATTCTCGCTATGAAGGACACACTATGGGATATGCTCGTCACTTTGCCTCCCGACTACTCCTCTAATGCTACAGAGCGAGTCTGGCCCGTGGTCGAATGCCCTCGAGGCCAGCCTATCAAGGCCACTCAGCGAGATCTTCGACGTTTCACCACTCTAAAGAACGGCCTTGCCCGTCTTGCAGCTGCCAGCCAGGTCCCTAGCGCAGTCCCAGAGTCTCCTGAAGAGGAGCGTGCTGCGCGTAGATTTTCTACCCATTCAAGTCATATCGTCCGTGACCCACGAGACGACGCAGTGGAAAAGGTCGTCGAACCGCTGACATGGGCAGCTTTTGCCTATAATGGTTACATGTGGTGGGCCAGCGCCGGTGAACAATTGCGTCAGGAACAGCAAGAGGAGGCAGCTCATGATGTCTCTCTGCTCGCCGATTTTGGACCCTCTATGACTTTGCCACGACCAGGTTCTCGCTCTGGGCATTTATCAGACTCACTTGGATCTCTCAATGCCAGCAATCGTGCTCCTGATGGTTCTGGCGAAGCCCGGTTTGAGCTTGCTATCATTGCCTACTTCCACCGTCTCACCACACAAATACTATCAGTGTTAGCTGATCTAGCTGATAGCCAGGACGAGCCATATACTGACCATGACGATGATGACGAGGGCCTGTCGCAAGCTTCGGGCGAAAGAGCACCACTTCGCCCATCAGACTCTGAGCTCGAACCGGACGATGCTGGTGCTATCCGTGTAGATAGTCACGCTGTGGAAAGCATGGGCCTCGACGTCTGGAGCGATACTGATGCTTTGTTCATTCGTGAATTGTCAACCCTGTACTTTGGCCGTCCTGCTCGTATCGAGGGCAAGGGTGTCGAAGTTTGTGGTGTAAGAGTATGTTAAGAAGCCACCCCTACTGTTTGAAAGATATGTACAAGCAAGACGAAAGCTGGTCTTGCGTCTTTGGAACCCTATATATACTACGCATAGTCTATACCCCGAAAGGTCCTGAGAGAATCTGAAAGAAGCGACACAAGAAGTGTACATAATGTATGGGAACAAGAACGTCGCCTCACGGGCACTGTTTCAAAGGGGATGATGGATGTTAATACGGGCGCTTGTTATATTACACTATGGTTGCTCGAATACAGGGGTCTTTGCTCACTGGAGGCTGAGGTGTGAACTGGAAAAGGTGTCTTGGTGCTTGAATAAAACAAGCCGGCTGCGGAAATAATTTCAAGTTGAATGAGAATAAGCACAGCAAGAAAGAGTTAGACGCTGAGTGTGTGTGCCTCAAAGAAACCCCTAAACTCCCAACTTGTTTCTCGATCTCGATAGAGAAACAGATGCCCAAGCTTTAAAGTGTTTGTCATCTTCCTCCAGATTCCCTCCCTCCCGTCCTAATACATACATACATACACAAGGATTATATCGCTTCCGTATACACACATCATGCTCCTGAGAAGGGCAGGGTTTCCCTCATGATTTAGTGATTACGGTACTTTTTTTTATATCCACGAAGAAAGATTGGTAGGCCGTTATGACTCGTCCTCAGTATCGGTATTTGTTGCGCTGGTGTCATCCTCCTCCTCATCTGTTCCACTCTCATCCTCAGAGTCGTCAGAATCCCTTCTGCGGGTCTTGGGAGTTTGACCAGTCTTGAGAACGTGCATCTGTCCAGCGAGGGAATCTGAAAGGTTGTTAGCAGGAACTTTCAATGATTCGGTTTGCAATTGAGACTTACCCTCTTCAGGCTCACTGATCTCGTCCTCGGCTTGCATCTCGGCTGCCTTGCTTGCTTCCTCAACTACCAAGGTTACTTCCATCTTGGTATCGAAGCCAACATAGGAGTCGCAGATAACGTGCAAGACAAAGGTGTAGTGACCAGCTTGAGGAGGGGCAGCGAATTGAGCCTTGAGAGTTTGCATATTGAAAGTAGGCTTGCCATCATCATCGATAATAGGCTGGTCGAACTTGGCGAAGTGGAAGGGGGGAACAGCCATCTTGCCTTGCTTGGAGTCGCTGAGGAAAGCGTGCCATTGAGGAGAGTGATCACGGGCATAGTAGGGGGCGTGTGTCAGAGGGGGCAGGATTGACTCCTCCTCGATAGGAATGAGCTTGCCGTCAGGGCCCTTGATAGTCTTCTTCTTGCGTCCGTTGATAGCCTCGATATCGTCCTCAGCCGGGTCAATGTCCTCGAGATCCAGCTCGTTGACAGGAGGAATGTTCTCAGTACCAGGAGGAATGAAGCGGCCCTTGATGACGAGAGAAACCAGTGACGAGGGGATAATAAAGCGCTCGCCAGTAACCTTGAAGAAAGCCCTGGATACACGGAAGAAGGGAATCTGCTTAGCGACACCAATCGCGGTCTGGTACTGCTCCTCAGTCAGGAGACCCTTTCCAACAGCAAGCTGTCTGCGCTGTGCGTCTGGTCGATCCATAAATCGGTGGACAGGCATGTGCGTCTTGGAGTCACCTTCGATAGCACGAGCGATCTCGGGAGTGATGTGGGGAAGCTGGAGAAGAGGAGAGGCATGGGGTGCAACAGCTTGGATCAGGTTCTGGCTGGTGTAGAACGAGTTGGCAATAGGACCAATGTTTCCGTAAGCGAGAGTGATGGCGTTGAAGGACTGGTTGAGAGCGCGGGCGATAGGGCCAACCTGGAACTTGACCTTGGTCAGAGCAGGGTCGTCGAGCTCAACACGGCCAAGGTAAGCCCAGAGAAGGGCGAGAGCCTTGCGACGAACCCCGTTATCAAGATCCTCGAGAGCCTCCTTGTCCTTGAGCGACATGCCAGAAGCAGTGGGCCCGACGTCGCTTTCAGCTGTAATCCGTGTCTCGATCTTGGAAAGACCAGATTCGCCCTTGTCGCCCTTCAGAATGTCCTCCAACTCCTTGCCAGCGCTGAGAGCAGTGACGATGCCGCCCTCCTCGATTTCGTCGTCGTATTGTCGGAACAGGTTGTTGGCGCTCTCCATCAGGACACCTTCCTTTGACATTCTCTTTGTGCCGTACCACCATGATCCAACAAGCCAGGGCAGAAGGACTCCAAGAAGCATAGTGTACAGAAGAACGACGTACTTGCCGTTGCCATCGGAGACCATGAATTGAGGAAGAGCAATTCCCATACTAAAGCTCTGCTTTCCATCGGGGTGACCATATTGGATGTAGTTGTTGCGCACGTCTTCGTCGGTGAGCGCTTGGTAGGCCTTGGTGAGTTCGACGTAGAAGTTGTTGAGGGATTCAACAGTCTCGTTCTTGGCTGGGTCAGGTCGAACCTTGTCGGGGTGGAACTTGAGGGAGAGTCGCTTGTAGTGCGACTTGATTTGCTTCTCATTGAGAGACTGTAGTGATTGTGTCAGCAATGCCACTTGAGAATGATGTGGCCGTCGCCAAGCTTACCTCTGAGATGCCAAGAATATCGTAAGGGTTCCAAAGCTTGGGGACAGTTCGCTGGGTGATCATGATCAGGTAGGCCATGCCAGCCATGAGGGCCCAGCCGATCGTCACGAAGATGACCCGCTTGACCCTCCATTGGCTACGCTTCTGCGCTGACTTGAGCGACTCGACAGTAGCCGCATGCTCTGACTTGTAGTTGGTCTTAATCCGTGGCGCAAGCGCATCCTGGTCGCGGTTCGGGCGAAGGAGTGTGTAGGTAAGGGGAACAGTGACGATGCCGGCGAGGGTCAGGATAAAGAAGGGGAAGAATTGGCCCTGTTGATTCGAGTTAGCTGGTGTCGAAGCACAGAGACAATGCCCATTCTCACCTGCTCGTCATAAGAATAGTCGGAACTCATCTTGACGGGTTGAAGAGAGCCCCAGGGCTACTCTCAAAGCAAGCTCGAGGGGAAACGTAGGCCACAAGTCGAGGCGATCTATCGATGTAATAGAAGACAGATAGAAACAAAGACACACAAAAGGGCCCTAATAAAACAAAGAGAAGGCTCTTAACAGAATCAAGAACAAGTTCTCTACCCCAAAAAGAGTGTATCTTACTGACAGATAATATTGTGCTTGTTGTTTTGGGGGGTAAAGTGCTGGTGGTGTCGTGGGAGAGAGTCCAACTGTCGTCTACTAATAAGTTAGTTACGGCCACGCAGCGTATTTCCCATGGTCGACTCAGGGTTGGCCAAAGTAGGGAGCGGGCGGGTTGACGGCTGCCGGTGATCGGATTATCTGTCACTCCCCACTTCCATTGCCGCCTCCACTCAATGGCTCTTTTTGCCGTACGCGCCACGGTGTTCTCAGTTTCAGACCCTACCTAAGCAATTTTAGAGAGGGACAGCCACTGTTTCTTAGTGTGCTCAGCCCTGCAGTCAGTCAGTCTATGACCTCCTAGCGCCAACCCCAACTCTATTCTATTTCGAGCCCGGCTAAGTGCTCAAGTAGGAACGAGACCAACTGGCCATATAATTCCGACAAATGAAACGCTTGATGTATATTAAAGACGCTTATAAATGATAAATGATCTACTTGTTCCTCCCGGTCCCAGTCCCAGTCCCAGTCCCGATCCAATTTTGAAACCCAACCTTATAAAGCAACCTTGAAGCTACCTATGCTACAGATCTAGAGACATCCAGTGCTGCTCGTATTATATCCACTCCCATCCATCTTACACGACACTCAGCTCAACCGCTAGCCTCCGAGTCACTCTTCTCTCCAGGCTCCTCGTAAAGGGTGTTCTCGTCGAGGGTGGTCATACCAAGACCAAGCCCACCGACATCTTCCACATCGGTCTCGTCCTCTGTAGTTGCACCGTTGCCCATCTCCTTCGCTAGAATGTTTCTGATATCCTCTTCGCTGAGAATAGTTTGAATGCTGCCCCGACGCACCCATGGTCTTGAATCAGATCGTCCGCGTTCAACCAGTCGCTCAATCTTGAGTCTGTTCTCAATAAACTTGAGCTTGGGGAAAGCACTTTGCTTTCCTTCGTGAATCATACGGGATAGTCGATGAGGACCAGGATCTGACAGGATGCGCCAGAAGTCTGAAATTCTCGACTTTGGCCAAATCGTAATAGTACCGCTGAATTGCTGAAGCCAAAGCTGACTCCAGTCTTGACCAAGAGGCCGGGGCAGCAACTCGGCATGGCGGATGAATTTAAGCCACTTATTCATGTCCAGTTTGAGATAGTGCTCAAACGCAGACATCAGGTAGCCACCTCGCCATCCACGCCCCTTGCGATGTGTGACTGGGTGACCAACTGAGCCTCGTGAAGAGAAAAAGAAGAGATTGATGTGTGGGTTGACTTGGCTGACAATTGTAAAGTTGACGTTGAAGTGTGTGTTCAAGGCCTTGATAGGAATATCCGTTCGTAAACTGCCATCCTTCCACTTGTGGCCAAAAGAGTACGGCTCTAGAGAACCGTCCCGAGTCTTCATCATGAGAACGACGGGGTTGATAATTCCAGGTACAGCGGCGGACGCCAATACCGCCGACCAGATAACACAATCGGGGCTTGTGAGGTAGTTACAAAGAATCGTCGGCGAATGGGGGTCGGCTGGCACACAGGTAACATTGAGAATGCGACCTGTTTGTTCATAGGCTTCTCGGAATGTCAAGGAGCCATGTGTCCACCAGCCGCATCGTCGCGCCCAGTCAACGGAGTCAAATCGAGCTCCAGTCTTCCACCATCGAGGAATCCAGACTGTAAATGGTTCGCGGCAGGCGTTGATCCGCTCAGAAAGTGCTGGCACAAGGAGTTGCTTGAGCTCATCGTTCGTTCGCGTGGCCACCAAAGCAGCTACCAAAGCACCACCACTGGTGCCCGTAATAACGTCTGGTAGCAGATCCGCATCGAGCAAAGCTCGGACAACACCAATGTGATAGTAGGCAAAGGCTGCGCCTCCCGAGAGGCAGAGAGCTGTGCGTCCGTAGTTCGCATAGACGTGTTTGAATAGAACTCGCTTCTGCTCCATCTCGAGCTGTTTGGTGTTTATCAGAAATATGATGCACTTCTCCTCTGCTTCCGGTTAGAATGTTCGAGCATCTAAATAGGACAATGGGACTCACCTTCATCGAGGAAATTTTGTACCAGATTCTTGGTTCCAAAGTACGTTTGGCTGTATAACCTCGCGTTCTCAACGCCAACAAAATTATTCTTGACACAAGCTTCAATCAAGGTCTTCAGCTCATCCACCGCTTTGCCTCCATCACCCTTCTCGCCCTTGCTTTCTTGCTCTTCAGCGCGTATCCTTGTCCTCTTCATCTGCTCCCAAACTCTTCGGACAGTCTTGGAATCGTAGTATGCGAAATCGTTCTCTTCCCTCCATGTTTGTCGACCAAGGTAGTTGTCGAGCTCCTTTGCGGCACTTACCCAGTCCTCATACTTCGAGGCATTTCGTAAATTCCTTCGGAGTCTTTCTCGCTGGCCGCGCCATGTGAAGAAATGCTCGTACACCCAGATATACAGTCTCGTCGAAAGATATGCAACGGCAAGTCCACCCAGCCATGCAAACACGAAGAAAAGCAGAGGCCACTTTGAAAGTTGGTATAGATATCCGTCTCGAGTCTCATCTTTGGTGCGGGTGCCTAGAAGGCCTTCAACAGCCCCCTTTCCACCCCTGCGCTTTCTCTTGCTTCGCCTCGAGCCACAGCGACGGCTGTAGATCTTCTCGTTAACAGGCGCCCAGTCGTTCTGCGCTGTGATGAATGTCCCTTGGCTCGGTGTAGGGGGGACAGGGAGATCTCCAGAAGCAGCGTCCGCAGCGGCGGCGACAGCAGCTACATCATCCGCAAGGCCAGATTCGACCTGCGAAGGCCTCTTTGTCACACTGTACAAACTCGGGCTGCGTGGCGACCGAGCGCCGTTTTCATCGGCCGGACTCTGAAGCGGATCAGGAGCCTGGAGCGCCTTCTCAAAGGCTTCCAAGTCTTGCGCATCGACGAATCCAGTGTCGACATCAGGAAGAAGGGAGGGGTCGAAAGATTCCGGTGGAAATCCATAGACTGGATCGCGAGGCAGTAGTGAGGAATACGACGAGGACGACATTGCGATAGATTTTATGCTGTGATCTCTAACCCATTACTGACAGAAGAGAGAAATAGGTCAGATTTCTTAGAATCGTGAGATGTTGCAGCGCGTTAAGGGAGAAATTGATTACTATGGTGCGAAGCTCTGTTGGGTTGCCTTGTGACGATTCCAGTAACATGACGTGTACATTCCCCGGTGATCCATAGCACTCCGTCTTGGCAAACCGAGGCCTCTATCGAACACCTGGTATCACCACCTACAGCGACTAGAATGAGCCCACGAGCACTAATCATGAGATGTGATACGCATAATCTCTCTCTAATTCTTGCCACCTTCTCTTCTAGCTACATTTAAACTAGTTGCATCACGCATCATGATATATGTGTTCCGACGATGCCTAAGCACAATAATATCGTTCATGAACATCCAGCCGCCCCTCGTAAAACACCTTAGCACATAACACCCGGGGTCTAATTTATCCATCTTCAGGAGCGTTCCCAATCTCAGGCTCGGCTAGATTTTGTAGCAAGTAAATGCAGTAGAATTGCAGGACCAATGTCCGCCTAAGGGAGAATTCTGAGTCTCATAAACACTGGAAATCACTTGTCCTCTCTACCTCTCCCCGAAAGGACTCGACGTAAGGTATATCTCTCTAGCTCACTGCCTCACTTCTTTCAATCTCATCCCCTCTTCCCTACTCCTCTTTATACGTACTGCGACAACCAGCGTATACCTTCGCCGTAGCCTTGTCGCATAACCACTGAGCACATGAAGAGCTCGATGGGTCGGATGCCCTCGAGAGGGACCTTGCCCTTACCGGTTGTCTGGTAGAGACCGAGCTGATGTCGCATCTCATCCTCAGAGATGGCATCGGGGTGGTCGATCTTGTTGCCGAGAATGACGAAAGGAACCTTGGAGAGCTCCTCCATGGAAAGGAGGGCGTCGAGCTCGGCCTTGGCCTCACCGAATCGCTCGTGGTCCTTGGCGTCGACAAGGAAGACAACGCCGTTGACCTCGGGGAAGTAGTCGCGCCAGATACGTCGGGCTATAAAGTTTGTTAGAAATGTTTGCGGCGTTGACGGGGTGGTGTATTTGCGTACCCTGCTGGTGACCGCCGAGATCGAAGGTGGTGAATCGAACGTTGCCGATGGCAAGCTCCTCGGATGCTGTGATGTCTCAGTATAAACACAATATTTCTCTTCAAATGGTATCTTACTGGGGTGAAGAGTGGGCTGGAGGATAGCAACACGGTCGTTCTGTAAATCCATCGTTAGTCGTCATATATCCCCAAAACCGCCACCGCTGGTAACAAGTATCCCAGCTGACACCATCCATCCAACAATCCAGCAGCATTGTGTTGACGCACCTTCAGCATGTGAAGCAGAGTAGTCTTTCCGGCATTGTCGAGACCCAAGAAGAGCAGCTTTGCGTGCTTGTTGAGCAGTCCCAAGGAGGACAGCACATCATAGACTATAGGCAGCACGTGTCAGCCCATTCAAGTTACCAGTTGTTTAATCGTGACCGGTTACATACACCAGTTGATAATCCACATGTTGTGTGAGTATTGAAGGCGAGTATTAGGTTGAAAGAAAAGTTGTGGTGTTATTATCTTGCACTGGAGAAAAAAGAGTCGTCGTTATCGTTGGCGTCGTGGAATGTAGCTGCTGGTGCATTGTTAGGAGGCTTGGCATTGAACCAAAAGCTGGCAAGAAAGGGACGCCGAAGTTGTGCCTGAATTACAAGGCATACTCATCGTGCATGTCACGCTGTACAGTTCTGTCTCTCGAATTCCGAGCTACAGGTCAGCTGGCACAAAGAACAACAGTGGCTGAAATTTATAATTTACGCAGAAGAAAGGTATCTGATTGCTTGTCTTTATTACGGGAGAGTATTTATGATCCCATTGCCAGATTGGGGTGAGTCGAAGCCCGTCTCCAAGACTCACTTACACCAAAGTGACCAGCTAGTGACAGCCCCAATGGTCAACGAAACTTAATCCTACTTACCAGCCAAATCGAATAACTGTGTGTAGTCTAATTCATCGAGCTACTTCGTATCACAGAAAGCGAACAATATGATATATGGCAGGGAATCATTGTCGTGATTGATATTCCGCTAAATGCATTATGTCATGATAGCCTTTCATCCAACGCCGAGCATGTAACCCAGTAGTACCAAATGCTGTATCAGGTATCCAAGCAGTTCAAAATAGGCTCCTATCCGCCAGTAGCGAGCGTTGTCCGGCCGCTTTATGCAGTATGACAAAGAAAAAATAGAAAAAATATGAACAGGAAATCTCCAACATTGAGAGCATCCAGGGTCCATTACCAGTATGTACAGTGAAACAAACTCGGAGACCTGGCCGAGAAGGTATGGGAAGATAGAATATTTGAGTCATCAAGTTAAATCGTGTAAGATGTATCATCTTCGTCGTAACGTGTCTCGCAGTCTAAATTGAAAGCAGCCACGTTCTCTTGCAAGGACAATCGAGCATGTTTAGATGGAAAGGACATAGTTGGTCTGGCCCTTCTTGCCAGCCATGAGGAGGCCTAGTTCCCTCATGCGTTCCGTGCCGCGACCGGGAACAGGCTTACGCTCAGGGATCTGGCCTCGTCGAGCGCGGTTGCAGTACTTTTGGTGGAATTTCTCTTTGCGTCGCTGACGCTTACTCTCCAGACCCTTGACAATATCGATCGCGCCACGAATGTGGGTGTCGTTGTCGTATTTGACCTTGTGTCGAGCCTGCTTTCGCTGGTGGCACAAAGCGCCGCCACGAGGAAGAGACTTGGTGTGAGTGAGTCCAGGGCTACCAGCCAGGTTGAAGTTGACTTGGCCGCAGCGAGGAGATCCAAGAGGGGTAGTGATGGGCTTGCGCATAGGAGCTGGGGACTTGGCCTTTCGAGGTGATTGACGGTCAAACAGAGGCTTGGGTGATCGGCCTCGGACCTTGGGAGGGGGTGAGTGATGACGCTTGGGGGGAGGAGAGCGGAATCGCTTAGGAGATGCATGCTCGCTTTTGCGACGGCGACGGGGGCGGTCACGCTCCTGATGAAGGTCTTCCATTTTGCCCTGGAAGAACTCATCATCCTCGTCACTTGAGTGATGGACAGGGTTGAAGATCTCACCCTCGTTTTCCTCCTCAGGCTCAGAGGCAGGGAAACTGGGGTCGATGTCCTGAGGAATGACGCGAAGCTTCCCATTTCGTCGAGCTGCGAGGCAGGAAAGGTAGGCTTCCTCAAGAGGACGATCCTCGTCCAATGTGCCACAGACAAAGTCAGTGCTATCGGGAAGATCAGGAGCCTCCTCGGCATATCTGACGCGCTTTGAGCGACGGTTGGCACGCTGGTTGTCCACGGTAGTGATAGAAGAGTCAGACTGTAACTCGTGAAGAGAAGGGCGGCGCATGAGAGTAGCACCGGATCCGATATGAACGACAGATTTGGCTCCAGGAGTCCAGAGACGCATGTCATCGTCCTCATCATCCTCATCCGAGTCGGCGAACCCGGTCTCTTCATCGGTGTGATAGCCATCAGAGTCGTCGTCGTCGTCCTCTCCGTCCTCCTCATCATCCTCGGCGAGCTCAGCGTCGAGTTCGCCGTCTTCATCCTCATCTTGATCCCCTTCCTCATCATCATCGTCGTCGTCGTCGTCGTCAACGTCAGCATCCTCCTCATCCTCAAGCTCGTCTTCTTCCTCCTGCGCTTCTTCCTCTGCCTCGGTAGCCAGACGTCGAATGTTGTTCTCCTTGGTCAGAGTGTCATTGATTGTCAGTTTAGTTGCAACAGCATTGTTATCACATCGGATCCAATCGTCCTCTCGGGTGATACCACTAGCAAACTCGTGGAACTGTGAACTATCGGTGACAAGGTCAGAGGAGTCGGCACGGAGAAATCTAGGGCGCGACATGGAATGCCGGCGAGGTGTGACCTGGCGAGGTGCGGCAAATGCTAGGGTTGAGGTTCGCTTGGGTGTTGAAGGAGATTCGGCCTTTGGTGTTGCGCCCTTCTTAGCGTTCTCGGTGTACCGGGGAGGAGTGTTCTGGGTAGAGGCGGGTCGAGCTGGGCATGCAAACTTGATGCACGACTTGCGAGGAGCTTCCTGGGCAGAAGGCGCCTTGACCATAGGTTGGGATCGAGGGGGTTGTTCCTGGACCACGGGCTTGCCACCACATGCAAAATGAATGCTTCGCTTGCGAGGCTCTTCAGTTTTACCCTGCTGTAACTTGACAGTAGCACCTAGTAAAGACACATGCATAGGCTCGGCAGCACGTCCATCGTGCAAGCGCAGCATGGCCATTGTAGGAAGAGGAGGACTTGGTGTGTTCGGTCTCGAGGGGCTAGTAAAACCAGTATCGCTCGTAAGGTCGGCTGTCGAAGCGAAGCTGATGTTGCTGACAAGGGAACGACGTCGCTGGGTGTTGGCCATGGGTCGTGAGATAGTCTGGGGAGTGTAAAGGTCGTCGTCTGAGTTTCCATTGATAGCCTTGGTTAATAGAGAGGACTTCTCAGTGGAAGGTCGAATGGTAGTTCGCTGAAAATGGTTGGCAGTGAACTGCTGTTTGTTGAGGGCTATCTCAGGCGGTTCATCGGCCTCCTCGAGCTCTTCTGAACCGTGAGCCACCCATAGGGTGTCCGGGTTATTGGAAGTCATGTTGGTCGCCATATTGGTAGGTAGAGTTCTTCGACTTTAGGGTGGAAGTGTGGGGGTTGAGCTGGATCCAAACAGGAATTTCGAATCGTGATCAGGAGATTAGGATAACAGTCGTTGAAGTAGTCGAGAAGGCGTGTAGTTGCGAGTGTCGTATAGTAGTTGAGATGTGAGACGTTGCGGTTGAGTTATTACCTGGGCAATAGCAGCGTCGAAAGAGGCGTTTAAAAGTGTCCCTGAGGACAGTGGTGCTATAACAGCAAGACAAACATCGTCAACTGCAATAGAGTAGAATAGGTTGCTGGTTTGGGTGGTTGCTTTGTGCGTGAGGATGCTTTGATATGGGTTGATGGCAGATATGAGATGCACTGCTGGCCCGGGCCGGACTGGGCTTTTGAGTAGAAGCTAGAAGAGGAGTGGAAAAGGCGGCTGATTCCCAAGTTGCAGGATTTCCCCAATCTCAATTCAGGGTGGCGTCTGTGCTGTGCTGTGTAGGTGGGTGTATGGATTGTTGTGGGTGTGTGAGAGCCGCTGTTCTGTTTATTGCGCGTGGAGACTGCTGCATATGACGTTCTCCGAGGGCGGGCACGAGTACGGCACCGTTTTGTAGTGTAACTCTTATGTACAGTACAGTACAGATCAAGGTCTGAGACAAAGTTGCTCGACAGGGACAAGGGGGGCCAAGGGATAATGGATGGACGGATGCTTTGTAGATTGTTTTGGAGGAAACAACCAAAAACACTGAACAGAACAAAACAAAACAAAGAAAGGACGGGAGAAGGGCGAGGCAATTATTTGAGGGAGCAGAGAAAGAAGAGAGACAAGGGTGACCTCGGGTCCCGTCTTTTTTATTTATTAATACGGTAAGCCTTGTCAATCGGCGCGAAGCAACGAGAATGGAAAGAAAAATGCAGGTGGAAATGAACGAAAACTGACGGGAATACCTGAGTTACAGAGAAGACGTGAGCGAAAAAAAGGTACCGGCCGACACTGGGCGGAGGTCACTCTCAGGTTGGGGCCAACGACAACAAGGAACGGGATGAAATTTGGGTGGCCGTTCCCTGAGGTACCCTAAATTAAGAGGACGATGGGCGATTTGCCGTGCCAGGAGCGGGTAAAAAATGGAGTCCTGTTGACCTTGGCCAAAGAAATTTTACCTAGCACGGGTCAGAAGCAGAGGAATTGACTGGCCTGACTGACTGACTGGCTGTTACCTTTCACAGGGCGCCATGTGCTAAGGGCTCAGGGCAGGGCTTCAGGTAATACGCTATCACCAATTGATGCTGAGGTGTGAGTGGACATGACTGACTGACTGAATAACTGAC
>VYWZ01000342.1:0-34480 GCA_008711595.1 Fusarium xyrophilum | reverse complement strand
GTCAAGGCTATAAAAATCTTTTTAATATAAAAAGGGGGAAAATAATATAAAAATTACTTAAGGAAAATTACTAATAGATTTACCAATAAGACCTTATTAAGGTTTACAAACGTAATTACTAATCCCTCTTAGTAAGTAAGAACTTTTCACGGCTACCTCTATACAAGTCACTTAATAGACGCTTGGTGAGTAGCCCTCATGACAAGTTCAACTAACCTTTTCTTTCTGCACCTAACTAACTACCTACCTAAGAATTTACCTAGCTGCTATGACTTATACCACCTACTTTGCTGTGAGACCTCCTCGGCTGATCGGTGATGATAGTCACTTGTTGGTCTATTGCTAGCTGCAAGGATCGTTTGCACACGACAAGGCGTGATCCAACCTCGCCTCCTCCAAATTTTCGGCCACTTATAAAAATCTCCCTTAGTTATTATCGAGGGGAAGAGTGAGGAGCAACACCAACACACTCTTTGCTGGTTTTTGGTTATTTTTGTTATTCCGAATTCTCTATTCCCATTTCTCCTCTCTGCTCCAGTTCTCTTCCAATCACTTCTCGCTTCTACGGTTGACTGCATTGGGCCCGCGATTGACATGTCAATCATGAGCCGTAAAAACAAAGGTCGGGAAAGACTCTGTCGTACGCAGCTTCGAAAGATCATCTGTTCTGTCTGTCATCCAGGAACGGTCCACGATCGAGATGCCTGTAATAAGAAGCGGTTCAACACGGGACATTTACAAGGTAAGGACGAACGGATGTCCATTTTTGTATGGGCCGTCACAAACAATTCGTTCACTACATCCTAATGAATGTTTCAATATTGTGCCAATTCGTTTTTATTTTGCATGGCACCTCTCGGCCATATCTCTGAACGCTTCCTTATTCATCCGAAACACTAATTTCATGGCTCACAGGCACCCTTGTCTGCTGTACTTCGTCGCCACGGTCGTGAGCGTCGTGAACGCTGGAGTCAAGGTGAAGACCCGGGTGACTTCATGCCTCCCCACCAAGGTGAGCTAACCCGGACACTGCTATATGATGCGGATCTACTTACAGCACGTAGACGAAGAGCCCAGCCATGAACCTCCTGACTTCTCAAAAGGGAAACAACCTGAGCCTCAGCGTCTTCCATCTAGAGTTGGCTACGATACAGCTGTGCTTCTTGACTTGTGCGACACCGTTCGCATTAGCCTGCATGAGGGACGTCCCGAGGACAGGTGGGAAGAAGCCATGGTGTTTCTCGCGGCACTGCTCAGAGACGAGGAGCACTACAATCGCGCAATAGGATTCGAGACTATACGAGACACCCACCTTGACAAGCTTATATCGGATCTCATCGATCCCAAATACCGCCACCCAAGGGTACCTATTAGATTTTCAAAAGACGTCGAAAGAGCAGAGGCCTTGGAACGGAAATGGGTTGAAAGGTTTCGAGGTCCCTACTTCAATATGGAGCAAAACCGCTATCGAGATCTCCCCAAAACGGGACGGCTCAGGGATGTGGCTCTGAACCCCAATGCAGACAATTCAGAAGAACGTTGGCAAGCCAAAGAAGGTAAGACCTTGTCAGAGCTGGAGGGTAATCTGGAAATCGAGCCTGGGCAGTAAGAAGACCCGACTCCCGTAGCAGTCGAAACTCTTTGAAGATTACTGACGCTAAAATGCAGTTGGTGGCTCAACTTGGCTTGCGCGCATCGGGACGGTATCGTTGGTAGTGCTCGCGAGAAACCTACCAAGGGCAAATATGGAGTTGCCGCATTACCGTTGCTCACAGGGCAAGAGAAAATCAATGAAGGGGAGGGAACTCTGAAATACGTCAGACAGGGAAGAATTACTGACATACATGTGTCGCTCATATCCCAAGTGGGAGCCACCTTTCGAATCCTGCGAGGCCATCACCTTAGAAGCCCATATGCACCAAAGGTCGGCATTCGTTATGATGGTTTGTAGGTTTCCATGGCCTTTCCTACGGCTCCTACTCGTTAACAAGGCGCCAGATATACGATACGCCGATACAGTCAATGGTTTAATGAAGTCAGCGACCGGCACCATATGATGCTCACTCTGGAAAGAGTCGAGGATCAGAAACCAATAGAGGATATTTTGCATGTACCCCGCCCATCTGAGATGGACGACTGGGAGCTCTATGAGAAATACGAGGGCGAGGCGATCAAAAAGCACAAGGGAAACAAGGCTCTTCTCGACTAGAAGTTAGAAATGGCACAAGAGAAAGTCGACCGGGAGGAGTATCAGAGGTCGCATGACTTCCGAAACTCGTTGGGTTATCAGTTCAAGAAAGCAGGCCTTTATTGATCTGGGGTGAAGCATGATATGATGGGACGCATGGCTACGCTGCATCAATTGGCTCACAAGACTGGTTCATAGCATTATAATGGTAACGTTTAATTAGAGACCTCTGACATTGTCAGTTCCATTACCACCCACCTAGTTTTGAAAGTGTTGGAATGAGTTGATAGAGTGCCTCAACTGATGGAGGGGCTCCGCGTCAACACAAGACAATGTGGAAGGAAAGCTTTCAAGGGTTCACCTAGGTACAGCGGGGCATGTCATCTACCTTAAGTTCCAACCCACCGCCACCACTACAGCTGTGGTACCTTGCTCGTCTTACATGACATTCTCGCAAACAACATGGGCAAAAACGACAAGAAAGGTGCCGACAAGGGAGGCAAGGGCAAGGCAGACAAGGGTACAGATGCAAAAGACTCTGGCGGCAAATCCAAAGGTGCTCAGAGCATCAACGTCCGTCACATTCTGGTGCGTTTCACACAAGTGTTGACCAATTGACATACTGACCGAGGAGTGCATAGTGCGAGAAACACGCCAAGAAGGAGGAGGCTCTGACAAAGTTGAACGATGGCCTCAAATTCGATGACGTCGCAAGGGAGTACTCAGAAGACAAGGCAAGGCAAGGTGGTTCACTGGGGTGGAAGAGCAAGGGTAGCTTGGACCCCAAGTTTGAGGAGGTGGCTTTTGCTCTTGAGCCCAGCACGACCGCCAGTCCAAAATTTGTCGAGTGCAAGACGGAGTTTGGATATCATATCATCATGGTAAGCTCACAACTTCTAGCACAAGTGTTGATCCGAGATTAACATTATGGGAGGTCGAGGGACGAAAGTAGATGGCAGAGTATAGTCACGTCAATCCGGTATGACCGTTACAACAGCAACACAAGAGACAGGTTGAGGATCTAATTTGATGCCCAATTTTTTTATTCCTCTCAAATGCAACATAGCCATGAGATATGAGGCCCAAACCGTGTTAGATGCCAACCGAAGTGGCTAGAGTACAAGCGCAAAGTCATGTCGAGTGGTCTCGAAACAAAGTCAAGTCCGCACCTCTAATCCTCTCCCTTCACATCCTACACCGTTTAAAAGCCCTTACTGCTCAGTCTGGAAATAGTTGAGGAGGATTGATCGCTCCTGAGACTCCTCACCCCAGTCCTTGACGACGACGCAAGAGCAGTTGACGACCTTGCGGGCGTTACCCTCGCGGTCAAGAACGCCTATAGGTATTCGTTAGTAAATCAATCTAGACCAAAGTTGATTCCACAAGGCAAAACCTACAGAGACCGGCCCACTCGCCGAGCTGCTTTCCGTCGGGGATCTGGATCAAGGGGATGTTGTGCTCGTTGCAGAGAGCGACAACAAGCTTCTTGTAGGCCTCCTCCTCGCAGTTCTCGTTCAAGACACACATGTGTGCCTGTCGGCGATCGAGGGCCTTGGAAGCCTCACGGAGACCACGAGCGAGACCGTCGTGCATAAGAGAGAGCTTCAGGACACCCTTGAGAGCGTCCAGGATGGACATCTGGCCCTTGGGGGCATCGCCGGAAACCTCAACAACATCGGCGACCTCGGGGGTGTTGTCTTCTACGTCCGACTGCCACGAGAAAACGTTAGCCAACATTTTTTTTCTTTTCGATTTTTGGTTTGTTTCCTCCACCATCGCGAATTGACATCAGTTCGAGGTTGCTGTCGCGAGGCCTCTACAGCGCAATTGGCGACAAGAGGCGGCAAGACTTCAGAAACTCACCATCTTGGATAGTATTTTCTTGTCGGGCGATCCTCGAAGATTTCTATGTGTATCAAGGAAAAGTTGGAAGGAGGGGCAGAGTCGTGATCTGGGAAATGTCTTCGTTTAGTTCCACGTTGATTTGCCGAAATCTAGACTGTGCAGACCCTTAGGGCAAGTGCACGGACCCACTATCCACACACTAACACCTTCCCTTTTTTTTTTTCCTTTCTTTCTTATCCGCGCTCCTTTACTTTGTAGTCCTCATCAACCGATCAAGTAAATCTTCGAGGTATGTATCATACGAAACTGGCTCGCAGCGATTCGAACCCAGAAGGATGATGCTATTCACCGTGGTAAGGGAGATCAATCGAGGCTGTCGTTATACGTGAGCCGATCTTTCAACAATGGCCGGGTTCTATTCATGGCTGGCGACAGTTCCACGATACGCTTCTCCCCTTCGGCATCGGGCGGCAGAACCCTCGCGATCGATCGTTGGGGGCACTCTCCTCGCTTATGAGCCTTGGAAAGGCTAACAACCATATCGTATCCCAGATACCTCATTTCCCGTCTCGACTTGAGAATCTCCTCAAAACTCCGCCAACATGGTCCGCACTTCCGTCCTCCACGATGCCCTCAACGCCATCAACAACGCCGAGAAGGCTGGCAAGCGCCAGGTCTTGATTCGACCTTCTTCCAAGGTCATTGTCAAGTTCCTCCAGGTCATGCAGCGCCACGGTATGTCTCGGAATTTTTCTTCCTTTCACTTTTTGTATCCTCCGCCATTCGACATGACAATATTTGGTAGTGGCTCTTCTTGACCATGATCCAACTACCATGAGTCGTCAACACCTCTCGATCTCCTTATTCGGCATGATAGCTAGGGCGACGGTCGATACTGCACCACGACCCAGCCCCTATAAGTTGCCGATAGATTGAAAATCAGAGATCTTACACGTTTTTCGGATCCTTTATACCCATGATGTCTAGCGTTTAGTCTCTCGAAACATTACTGACTTGATCATCAGGATATATCGGAGAGTTCGAAGAAATTGATAACAACCGATCCGGCAAGATCGTCGTCCAGCTCAACGGCCGCCTGAACAAGACTGGTGTCATCTCCCCCCGCTACAACGTCCGCCTCTCTGAGCTCGAGAAGTGGGTTGTCAAGCTGCTCCCTGCCCGTCAGTTCGGCTATGTCATCCTCACCACCTCCGCTGGTATCATGGACCACGAGGAGGCCCGACGCAAGCACGTTTCTGGCAAGATCATTGGCTTCTTCTACTAAATGAGACGGGATACCAATAAAAAAGTGATTTCTACAAACTACACAGGGCATTCTCGGCGTTGGGGCAGGATGATGATGACTATGACCGATGCGATTGATAGCAACGCCGCTCATCGCACACGCGAGCACAAGAATTGAACCCATGCGAGATGCTCAGACTCAAGACTCCCTGCATACGATGTGAAAGTAAAGACAAATGTGTCCATGCTCCTGCCTGGCGTTGTACCCATCTCGGGCGGTACAATCCACCCATAAGATTGCTCTGGTTATAATTTCAGCAATCGAATTTTGTGCAAACGAATTCTATTAGTGACCAGAGACATGCCTATGAAATGCGGCTCGGTAATTCCATATTGACTATGTCTGGAAACTTATTGCCCATTTTCCCCTTGGCATGGTTATCCAATACTTAGGTTATCCGTAGTTGAGTCGTTGTGCCAACGACGTCCCTGTTGAGCTATTGTTTTCTTTTTGAACGGTTAACCAATCAAAATGATGCAGCCGACGCCAATCCACTAACTTACTTTGTCTCAAGGTCAATGTCAATCTGCCGCTTCGCGCTGAGACAGACATCGTGTCCGGTAATGAGTTCATGGCTGCCAGACCTTGTAATTGAATTCTTTTAGCAGATACTTTTGTATCATCGAGCCGATGGAACTTTTCAACACACTTCTTACCATGACGATTTAGCTTTCTGTTTGACCGAGAAGCCAACTATAAACATGATCCCCCTCTTGACGTTTCGCGCCTCTCAGCCGCGTCAACTCCTGTTCATCACTGCTCTAACGTTGTTTTGTTTCTGCGCGTATAGCCTCTTGGGGATATCACAAAAACACACAAGAGAGATTCAAATCCAGACTCAAACTCGAATACCCATAGAGCCATCAACAACTCCAGGATCAGCGCCACAGGATGAACTTGTTCTTGTTCAGGGAAGCGCCGAACCAAGAAAGGTTCCCACTCCAGGAGTGCATCCTATAGGATATCTTGCGAGGAATGCTCAAGAGGAGTTTGGAAAGATCAGGGGTCGACAGTCCAAGACGCTTGAAGAGGCTGTTCAGGAGTACCGTCGTCGATATGGTATTCCACCGCCACCTCTTTTCGATGAGTGGTTTCGATTTGCAAAAGATAACGACGTCAAATTGATAGACGAGTTCAACACAATTCATGACCTGATCACTCCATTCTGGGGACTAAAACCCAAGACTATCCGGGCTCGAGCCAGAGAGGCATTGGGGTTTGATAACGGGTTGATCGGAGTATCTATTCGAGACCACAAGGTCACTCATATTCAAAACGGCGTTGAATGGCAGCAAAATGCCACCAAGAGGATGATGGGCAAATTTCTCAAGTACCTTCCAGATATGGACCTGGCTTTCAACTTTCACGACGAGTCTCGCGTTATCCTTTCGCATGAGGACCTGACGAGGTTAGTGAGAATAGCCAAAGAGCAGAATATGCCCGCAGCGTTAGCGAAATCACAACTCGCCAACGAATTCACTCAAACGAACTCGGAGTTATATGATGGAAAGTCTTTTGACGAGATAAGTCTCACACGCTTCAACTCTTTTGCCCATCAATCAACCTGGTCTCATTCTCGCCTGTCGTGTCCGCCAGATACTCCAGCTCGATGTCTCGAAGAGGAAGAGGCTGTGGACTATAGAAATATGTACGGCATGAGCGATCTTGGTTTTGTTTACAATACGACCGCTATGTCAGACATCTGCCTGTCGCCCAGCCTCAAATCCAACTTTGGCTTCTTCGGTGGACCCAATACGTATAGAATTGTCCAGGATTTGTTTCCCGTATTCTCCCAGTCCAAGATTTCTTCTTACAGCGACCTTGTATACCCGTCTCCCTGGGACTGGGCCGGCATGGTAAGATACGATGAGGACATGGACATGGAGTGGGCTAAGAAGGAGAGTAAGCTATACTGGCGCGGCTCGACCACTGGAGGCTACAGCCGGAATGGCCGTTGGAGACACCAGCACCGTCAACGTCTTGTACAGAAACTTAACGCGCGCAACCAGGCCCATATCCTCACTAAGCAAGACGACCGTTCCTGGGCGACCAGCGAGGTCCCGCGCGGCGACTACAACGAGATGATCGATGTGCATTTCTCTCACATTGGACAATGTGACCAAGGTGACTGCGAGGCGCAGCGGGCTTTCTTCAATGTTACCGAGGCTGTAGATCAGCAAGATGCTTGGTCATACAAATATCTTCTTGACATGGATGGAAACGCCTTTTCCGGTCGCTTCACTGCCTTCCTTCGCAGTCGCAGCCTCACATTCAAACTCGCGGTGTTCCGCGAGTGGCACGCTGAGTGGCTCAAGCCGTGGGCACACTATGTGCCTCTGAGTATTCAGGGAGATGATTGGCTTGAGACAGTTCGATTTCTTGAGAGCGAGGGAGCTGGCCGTGAAGAAGGCGAGCGTATTGCGGCTGCTAGCCGAGAATGGGCCAACCAGGCTCTTCGTCAGGTTGACATGGAAGCATGGTTCTTCCGCCTCATGCTTGAGTAAGTGCAATAGTATCGTATGCTTTGATCATTTCCATTTTGATGCTAACAGGACACAGGTATGCTCGAGTGATAGACGATAAGAGAGAAGTAATTGGTTATGATAGCCGTAGCGCCAATATGAAGCTACCAAAGGTCGAGGGTTGATGAATGAATGAATGAATGAATGAATGAATAGGCTGCGTGAATGACATATACGCATATGGGTTCGGAGCATAGCAAAAGGCACTTCTACCACTGAAAACGGTATCAAGGTTCATATTACCACCACAGGTACTGGTGTTTCAAAGGAGTGAGGGAATGATACGTGTGTATATATATTATTTTGAATATGGTATACTTTTATTACGCCTCGGATCTATGATCAAAAAACTGCAAACTGTACGCCACGATGCCCTTGTCGGCCAGATACATGCCATTTCTGTCCTCGCAACTCTCAATCCTCCCTCTCGAGGCAAATGTCACATGAAGGACATGTGCTTTTGTTCTTACTTGCTCTGGAGCAGACCGCTTTCGTTTTGGCTATATGCACCACGACCAAGTACCGTTTACTCCTCGTCTTCTCCTTCCGTATCATGTTCTTCAGAGGCCGACCTCGAACGACGGGCTGCTGGACTGTGGTGCTCTCCTTCTTCCTCCCCTTCAGCATCGTGGCCGTCGTGGTGCTCCTCCTCACTTCCTTCTTCCTCATCGGCCTGTCCAGTGCCGAGGGGGTGATCGCGATGTGTCTTGATCATGTCGCGGATATCCTCTCTTGGATCTTCGACGGTGACGTCGAGCTGGTCAACAACTTGCTCCTCATCGGTGATACCAATGTTTCGCGCAATGTTCTTTGTTCGCTGGGGTCGAATCACAGATTTTTGCATAACAGGATAGTAGTATACGGCCTTCTGGTTGGGATAGAAAGTGTCTTCGTTGTAAGCCAGGAGAACTTCTGCGTCGAACTTGGTCTCATGGTCGTAATTGGTCTCCTGGGCTGTCTCGTACGCTCTGAGCCGGTTGTATTGGAAGCATCCACCATTGACGGAGTCATGAGTGTAGAGTTCGTCCTCGTTGTGGTCGGCATCCTCGACATCGAACTTGCGACGGAAATGATCCCCCACGTCAGGAGCTGCCGCCAAGTAATAGTCAAAATTCATCCAGTTCTGAGGCTTGGGGTTGTTTTCAGGATCTTGCTCGTGAGCTGCCACAGCTGCCTCGTACGCTTCCTCCTCCTCGGCGGTCCGATCAATGGGCCGGAACAAGCCACTGAGGAGACGTCTGTCATAATCCTTGGTGCTGACCACAGGGTTCTGGTGAAATTTGATCGTAACGTATGCGCCCGAGTCGGGGAAAGCCTCAAGATCTGGGATGAAAGGCGACACATCGAAAACCTTGAGATTTCTTTTGCTCGGGTGTTTGGCGCGTTTGGGGTCTTTGAATTCCTGCTCAGCAATATCGAAGCCTTTGTCAATCTTTCGCTTAATGACGTGAGGAGCATCGGCTGCAGGCTCCGGGATGCGTCGATTCTTGTTGGCTCTAGTGAGTAGAGCACGGGGTGCAGCGCCATCTTGTCGCTTTGTGACCGTGGAAGATATGTATTCTGTCCGGCGAAGGAAGGAAACATTGGCTTCTGCGACCTTGTGTTTTCCCAGAGCGGCGATGGGTCTTAGAAGGGGTCGATCATGAGGATGAAGAGCGGGTGGATGAGGATGGGCCTGGATAGCTGGGGAGGCGTCAGCTCTGTGAGGTCAAAACACGATGAACAGCCGACCTACATCGTTCATCGCCATCGAAAACACCAGGCATGCCGACCAAGTCAAGGGGCATTCCCAGTTCAGCATCTGCCTCAATATTGAGCGGCTGCTCCCTTGCAAGGCGCGAAGCAAAGCTCGGCGTCGTATATTGACCGCTAGCAAGGCCGGTATTAGGTATGTCGAGCAGCTTGGGAGGATGGGGTGGTGGAGGGAGCGCATTGGAGAATCGGATGCGTGCGATGAAGTCCTGTTGAACCATGCGCTCGCCTGTGCGAGGAGCTGAAGATGACATGCTGGTCGAACTGACAAGGCGCGCTGAGGAAGACTCTGGTGAGTGTGTCAAGTCGTGATGTAATTGAAGGGTGTGGGCGCGCGATCCTTTTGTGAGTTTTGGCTTGATGGAGAAGCTTAAGCGCCGGCGCGGCTGAGTTTCGAGGTCAAAGATATTGGATCAGAATTGCGGCGCGAGGCTGGCCTTGTCCAAGCTCCACGTTTGGCGTAGCCACTAATTAAGGCTTCCCTCATGAAACTTACTCCGAATGCCGGGTTTTTGCAAGGACAAACATCCTTAACATGTTTCCACCTAATTAGTTTAGCCATGATGCCACGATCAACCTGCACAAAGCGTTATACTGAAGGGCTCGGTCATACTCTGTCATTCATATGATGGTCATTCTCATTAGATAATTCATCTGCTCTGTTTGTCATGGCCCCCAGATCCGTCCAAGTCTATAGCTAAGGTTCGTTTGTATCACACAACCCTAGTTCCTTTCTTTATTGCCAATCCCCTATCTGAGCTGTCCACCAGTCAAATTTCCCCCCGTAATTGAAATACACGCCTCGGAACACGCATCGCATTATTGTGTCGCTTAATAAAGCTGGCCGTCTTGTTTATACAACGCACACGGGCACTCGTTCAGCGGAGATGCCCGTTGTGCTGAAGAAAAGTATCCCGAAAAAGG
This sequence comes from Fusarium xyrophilum, assembly GCA_008711595.1. Taxonomy (NCBI): domain Eukaryota; kingdom Fungi; phylum Ascomycota; class Sordariomycetes; order Hypocreales; family Nectriaceae; genus Fusarium; species Fusarium xyrophilum. The sequence goes on along the minus strand of VYWZ01000342.1, from coordinate 23,943 downwards.
CGTCTGTTTACGAGTTGTTCTTGGCGTAGTTCTTCTTACCGACAGTAAAGGGCACGTAGCGGTACTTGATCATGTGCTGGATTTGCTTGCGCACTAGAAATAATTATTATAGAGAATTTTGTCCATGTCATAAAGAACTTACTAGTCAGGAAGAAGAGGATGAACCAGTACATGACCAGAACGGGCCAGAAAACTGGCACGTTAAAGATCTCGAACCAGCTGCAGAAGAAGCTGATGATGATAGCTCGGGTGGCCCAGTACCAGAACTTGAACTCAGGAAGTCGGCGAATGAAGGGTTTGAATTCCTCGTCCTGCTTGGTGGGAAGAGTGCCCACAGAGCCGCCCTCCATCTCGTTGTCGGCCTCTTCGTTGGAGGGGTCGAACTTGGGCTGCAGGAAAGCCAGAAACAGGTTTAGAAGATAGATACCGAGCGCATAGGCAACTGCGCAGTTGTAAGTAAGATGATCCTGGAGTGTGATTTGCAGGTTCGAGCCTACCGATATACCAGCCTTGCGCAAGAAGGATTCGAAGAAAGAAGAGGAGGAGGCAGACAACAGTACCGACCCATCGGTAGAGGACGAAAGGGGTCGACTGGTCCAGCAAAGCTTGGTATTTCTAATCCGGTGTCAGAGGGTGTCGCAATGCATAACGGTCTATTTCGAGGGACATACTCGCTGGAGCCTCGAGGTGTGGACGCTGACAGCCTCGAAAGGGGTCTGCTCAGGCTCTGGCGCATTCATCTTGTGGAGAGGATCGGTCGACCGTTGTCAATCGGGATATATAATGGGGAGGGGGCGCAAATTATTCGAATAGAATAATCAAGTGCAATTGTGCGGAACAATGAGTACGATGCCGTGACAAAGGCCGAAGTTGACGGGAAGAGAAAAAAAAGAAGTGATGGCGAATTTGCGATTTGGGGGGTCAGGACTTCCAACTTTGGACTTTTGGCGATGCAGCCACGTAAGGTTTGTTAATAATAAGCTTTTGGTACCTAGGTAGGCAATTGCCCGGTCCTTTACCGGACAAAGGAGGACTTGACGAACCGTTGACAGGCAGTTTTGTTTGGTGGCGTCCCTGAAACTGGCAGTTAGCCTATGATCTCATTGGTGGTTCAGCCGGATCGCTGCTGAGCGATCTGAGAAGAGCCCCTTGACCCCACATGCGAATGTGGCGCAGTCTTCAATCAATGATCATCTATCAGCGCGTCGCGTCGAGTTGCCTATTTCCTGTAAGAAAGCTCATGCTGTACTCAGCGTACGGATACAGAGTACGGAGTAGAGGCTCGACTCCATATCACTTATCTACCTAGGTACTCTGCACAACAGAGTCACAAACTGATTTATAGGCTCATCATCGCTACCTGGATGACAGACCTATCTAAAAGCTGCGATTCATGCTTTATTCTAGGCACTGTACCTAGATACTTACCGAAGGCAATACCATTCCGGTTGCTCCTCTACCTACCATTAGCGAACAAGAACTTGCAGGGCTTGGCTTAGCCACTACCTCCGTTGCATCATCAATAGACTATTTGTGGAAGAGACTACCAACGAGTCGAGTTGGAGGAGTTCTCATCTTAACCACGGGTTGTCAAGGTGCTTAGATCGACCTCTCACGTGACGCTTAATCATAAATCTGGCTGCTGGCTTTGCCATGGGTATGGACGGCCCATGTTATCCTCGGCTCTGTTCTCTGTTGCGTCACTGGGGAAGCTTAAGCTCCCCCGGTTATCGATGCAGACCCAATACTTGTTAACTATAGCTCCTCACTGATCACATTCTTAACATACAATAGTAACCGTACCAACTCCTTCAGTTGTGGAACCAACAGATAACGGTTTTGCATTGCAATATTGATCGTTCACTCTCTTTCTCATCATATCCATTCTCTAGTATCACAATGAACGCTTTCCGCTGCATGAGACCAGTGGCAGGTCGGGTGGCCTTCCGAAAGCCTACTCTTCCTCGCGCTGCTCGAGCTTACAGCTCGGGGACCTATGAGTATATCCAGGTTTCTCAACCCAAGCCCGGTGTTGGACAAGGTATGAATGATACTGAAACAATGCAATCTCTCGGGTTGGTATGTCAAACAGTTATCTGACGATGATTACCTAGTTACCTTGAACCGTCCTAAGGCCCTCAACGCCCTGTGCACGCCTCTTATCAAAGAACTCAACCAGGCTCTTCTTGAATTTAATGTGGCCGACGATACGTCAGTCATCATTTTGACCGGCTCCCAAAAGGCGTTTGCAGCTGGTGCTGATATCAAGGAGATGGCCCCTCTTACCTTCGCCGAGGCTTACACCAAGTCCTTCATCGAGTCCTGGTCGGACCTCACCACTCGGGTGAAAAAGCCAATCATCGCTGCAGTCTCAGGGCATGCCCTTGGTGGAGGCTGCGAGCTCGCTATGATGTGTGATCTCATCTATTGTACAGAGAATGCGAACTTCGGCCAACCAGAGATCAAGCTCGGGACTGTTCCTGGAGCTGGTGGTAGCCAGCGCCTCACTCGTGCCATCGGCAAGTCAAAGGCAATGGAACTCATCCTGACCGGAAAGTCACTCTCTGGTGTCGATGCCGAGAAATGGGGACTAGCTGCCAGGGTCTTTCCCACGCATGAGGCTCTGATGGAGGAGACGCTCAAGACAGCCGAGGCAATTGCTGGCTACTCCAAGGTGGCTGTTCAAGCCGCCAAGGAGGTTGTTAACAAGAGCCAGGATCTGGCTCTGCGTGACGGTGTCGAGTATGAGAAGCGGGTCTTCCACAGCTTGTTTGGTAGTCAAGATCAGAAGATTGGCATGAAGGCATTCGCAGAAAAGAAGAAGGCTGAGTGGAGCCACTCATAAGCGCTATATGTAACTTAACAATGTGCCTTTGCGGCGATTATATAAAAACATGAACGCAAGAGCTGCTGTGGATATGAAAACCGCCACGACGTCCATCTGTTTACTAACAAGTGTGAGATTGAGATAGTTGTTCACAGGTACAGATACCAGTTGCCTAGGAAGCTGGCCGTAATCTACGGTACGGAACACACTCGAGCCGACTGTATCGAAGAGAAAGAATAAATTAGAAAAATATTCGCAAGTTCACATGGGGTTTGCTCGGGACGGCTTTGTGCGATGATAATGCGACAATCCAATGGATCCGTGGATGTCTTAGAATACCCCTGCAAGCACCTATACATGTATGCTCGCCCTCATTTGCAGATTTTCTTCCCTTTTTACGGTATGCTGTGGCCCAACAGCCAACATATCTCTAGATACAACCTGTACCAAGAACCGTGTGTTGTCGTGAACAGCTATTTCTGGTAATCACTGGCAGAGAGTCTTAACGCCTTGGCCGACCCCGCCACCCACTCACACCTACCAGTATGGAGGTTAGTACTAACAGGCTAGACAGGCTACCTAGACAGGCATCTAACTAATGGAGGTCACTAGGTACTAGGCATAGGAGGATGGATCGTAGCTTTCCTAGCCTCTAGCCAACAAACCAACATCAGTGATCCCATTTACCTTCGATCAACATATTCTCTTCGGCACAACCTTGTTTCTCCACACGCATGCTATTTTCATCCCAATCATGGGCCGGGATTAATCAAATATCACGAATGGAGCCCACGAACGCTGGCTTGGACTTGGAAAAGGAGCTGACGTGCTCCGTAAATCTCCCCGCCTTTCTGTCTCCAAAGTCTGACCTTGTCTGTAGATCTGCACGGAGCTCCTATACCAACCTTTGACTCTTCTTGATTGCCTTCACACCTTTTGCGGTGCCTGTCTGAAGGAATGGTTTACTTTCCAGGCTGCGACGGCCGAGCGGGGGCCAAACCCGCCAGCTCCCGGTACAAACATTTTTACATGCCCGTCATGTCGGGCTACTGTACGAACGACCCAACATAATGCGACCGTCGTCACTCTCTTGGATATGTTTATAGCAGCAAGCCCTGGCAAGGATCGCTCAGCAGCAGAGAAGGAAGAGATGGCAAAGAAGTATAAACCCGGCGACCAAGTCCTTCCAACGATAAATACGCATCGAACAGCGGATGAGCGGCGCATCGACGCTGAAGACAGAAGGTTGATGGAGGAGGTTCGAGAACTGAGTTTACAAGAGGCGGGGGTATCTTCGGGGCCACCAAGGACACGGCGGAGGCGTGAGAGTCGATCCGCGGACAACAGAAGGACAAGCAGAGACAGGGAAAGGGACCGAGGTAGAGATAGAAGCGTCGATGGCCGCTATCAACCACGAGGAAGCCGTCGCCCACGAGTTGACGAGGGAGGTCGGCATAGCTCTGATCAATTCCATGTTGAAGGCGAGCGACGACGTCGACGAAGCGAGTCGAGGCAACGCCAGATTGAGCACCAATCATCGATTCGGTCACTAATCAGCTCGGGAGATATGAGTGAGAGGGATATCGAACGAGAAATAGAGTCCTTTGCCAGACAGATCCAGGAAGAAGGTCTCCTCGACGGGCTCGATTTGGACAACATCGATTTGAGTCGCGACGACGAGCTCAGCAGGAGGATCACTGAAGCATACAGGCGCCGTCAGAGGGATCGAACACGCCAAGAAACGAGGAGGAACAATGGAAATAACTATCCTCCGTTGACACGATATGCCGAGAATACAGCAGCTGGGGATCCTCGCATGCTGGCCCCAGAAGGAGGTCGACCAAGAGAAAGATCTCGACCACATTCTCGGTCTGCTAGCGCTACAAGTGCTGCCAGTGCTGCGAGTCAGACAGAGGAACGGAGCCGTCCCCCAACCTCTACGACCTCAGCAAACTTAGAAGTCCAGGAGCCAGTCCGAAGGCCTAGGAGACGGACTGCTAGCGGAGGTCGAAGCTCTACCACTCCAGTATTTCCGACCACTGCTGAGCCCGGGCCTGCTGCCCAGTCCTCTACGGACCTGGGATCGAGGCCACAGGCTTCCGATATAACACAGTCCCGACCTGGCTTCAGCGAGGGACGCAGCACCAGCACACCCATCCACACCGTGCCGTTTCCCAACCCAACAGAAGCGGCTTCATTCAGCAGCAATACCGGGAATATGTCGTTTGCTATTCGTCAAGGAACCTCTCAAAGTGCATCGGTCCCTCCTCTATTCTCCCATCATGATGCAACAGCCGGTCGGGCAAACAGACCTCGTCCGGTTGATCTGGCCATTGTTCATCATGCTGTGAACAGCCCGATTAGTAGTCCCACTGTCTCTGGACACCAGAGGACCAGGTCTCAGCTCTACCCTGAACCTTCAGTCAGCTGCTCACGATGCAACAAACAGCACATTGAATATGAGCTCCATTACAACTGCTGCATTTGCGCCAATGGACAGTGGAATGTATGCCTCAGCTGTTATCGGGCTGGCAAAGGCTGTCATCACTGGTTTGGGTTCGGCCACGGTGCTTTTTCAAAATGGGAAAAGATTCGTCAGCAGAAAGGGGATGCTTCACTACCACAGCCACATACACTGACCGCTCTCCGTTACCGTCCTCTTCGCTCATCTCCTGGCGGCGCAGACGGACGAAAAACACTGACAACAGACGATCCTCGGCATCGTTTGGAAAGCGGTACTTTCTGTGCCAAATGCTCTGCTTGGACGAACGAGTGCTATTGGCGGTGCGATATATGTAACGAGGGTGACTGGGGTTTTTGCAACAACTGTGTAAATCAGGGAAGATCATGCACGCACCCCTTACTTCCGATGGCTCACGAAGCCACCCAGTCTAATCAGCACAGGCCTGGAAGTCCTCCCAGATCGCCCGGTCGACCCACGGCAGCAACAATATTTAAGGGCCCTAATGCAACCAGCATCAAGCCATTCGAATACTTGTCATTCACCACAAGATGCGACTTGTGTCAGGAGCCCATCCAATCGAATCAAGCACGATACCACTGCTATCAGTGCACAAGCTCTTTGGTATCAGATGCTGCACTAGGTGATTACGATATATGTTCTTCGTGTTATGGGAACTTGATTATACAAAGACAAATTAGCCCTGAAAATGGCCATTCAGGTTGGAGGAGATGCCTTAACGGGCACAGAATGGCAGTCATCGCATTTACGGATGGGAAGAGTGGGCGATGGAGATATATAGCCCGGGATTTGGTAGGAGGCCAAGGACTAAAGCCAGAGGCGGCTGAAAAGTCAGAACACCGCGACAAAGGACTCCAGAAATGGGTTTGGCACGAAAATGGTCAAGACATAGCCCGGCTTGTCACCAAAGACGTGTCAGAAACGGCGCCGAGTGAGAGCGGTTTCGCAAAGAGCTTGCCACCTGATGGCGGAGTCGGACAGAAGGCAACTGCGAGGTTTGGATGGTACCCCAGACCGGGAGCTGGCGACGAGCTCCTCTTCCCAAAAGGAGCGGAGATCAAAGAGATCGAGGATGTGAACGGCGAATGGTTTTTTGGAGCATATATGGGTACTCGGGGCTTGTTCCCAGCGCCATATGTGCGGTTAGAACAGGATGCCTAAAGATGTAAGAGCTGACGACGCCGTGGCAGACACGCAAGAATCTGATACGTATTTATTTATATAATGGGTGCGTTAGTGATTTGTTGGTATTCAGGCTTCAAGCCGTATGGAAGTCGGTGCGGGAGTTGGTAATCCGACACCGACAGCCCGGGATTGCGCCATTGCCGATTGCGGCCCCACCATCCAGATACATTTCCATTTCACCTCCTCTCTTATAAGCTCAACTTATCCCTTTTGTAACAAAACCCCGACCTGGTGACTGTCAATTGACCTGTTCAAGATCGCGCCGCGTCACACATTCAATCATGTTCCGTCCCAGCGTTAGGCGGCTTGCAGCTGCCGCGGCCAAAACTGCGGCAGCTCCCAGCTCTCATACTCTAAGTGTGTCTCGAGCTCAAGGTGTCTCCAGAGGTTTGACAGGAGGTGCGCCTATCATCAGTATAATCCCGGTCCTTGAAATCGAATCTGACCTACAATAGCTATTGGAAACACCCCTCTCATCCGTCTGAATCACCTCTCCGAGGAGACTGGCTGTGAGATCCTCGGCAAGGCAGAGTTCATGAACCCTGGTGGCTCCGTTAAGGACCGCGCAGCGCTATACGTTGTTAAGGACGCCGAGGAGCGCGGTCTCCTCAAATCTGGAGGCACTGTTGTCGAAGGGACTGCAGGAAACACCGGGATCGGTCTCGCTCACGTCTGCCGTTCGCGCGGCTATAAGCTCGTGATATACATGCCAAACACTCAGTCTCAGGGCAAGATCGATCTTTTGCGGCTCCTCGGCGCTGAGGTCTACCCGGTCCCTGCTGTCGCGTTCGATAATCCCGAGAACTACAACCACCAGGCCCGTCGACACGCTGAGCGACTCGACAATGCTGTTTGGACGAACCAATTCGACAATACAGCCAATCGCCATGCACATATTGAGACGACCGGCCCTGAGATCTGGGCGCAGACAGATGGTAAGGTTGACGCTTTCACGTGCGCTACTGGCACCGCTGGTACTCTAGCCGGCATTACAAGGTATCTGAAGGACGTCTCTGATGGCCGGGTCAAGAGCTTCCTTGCCGACCCTCCTGGCAGTGTGCTTCATTCTTATGTGTCCTCTGGCGGCAAGCTTACCGAGCGCACGGGTTTCAGCATCACCGAAGGTATTGGACAAGGTCGTATTACCGACAATCTCCAGCCTGATATTGGCCTGATGGACGGTTCGCTGCACATCTCAGACGAGAAGAGCATTGAAATGGTCTACCGATGCTTGGATGAGGAGGGGTTGTACCTCGGTGCCAGCTCCTCTCTCAACGTTGTAGCTGCCAAGGAGGTCGCTGAGAAGCTGGGAAAAGGTCATACTGTTGTCACTGTCCTCTGCGATGGGGCTTACAGATACGCTGATCGACTGTTCTCGCGAAAATGGTTGACAGACAAGAAGCTGCTGGGCGCTATTCCCAGCCACCTGGAGAAGTACATCGTTTTGCCCTAGAAAGAGGCATCCCATGCATATAAAAAGAATCTCGTTGTGACAAATATATTACATGATAAATCCCCCGCTTTCCGTGGCAGATCGTCCACATGTAGACTCCAGGTCTTCTCAAAGTACATGAATATTTGTGTCTAGTTATCCTCTACATCGTTCCTAGGGCGGGGCGCAGCAGGCAAAAATTGTTTCCAGCTGGGCTGCCGGCCTGTGACTCTTTCATACGCCGTGTCCCAGCCAAAGGAGCTATTATCCGGACTCATCATCACAAAATCTTCAATGTGTTTTTCCATTAGATCGTGGACAGGCTGCAGGTCTTTGGCATGTTGACCGATGATGTCCTGTGCTAGCTCTATCGCCCTTATGTTCTGGGCAATAGCCCAAATGTAGTTGAAAGGAGAAATGTGTTGCCTTTCGCGTACGTAATTGTCGCTGTTGGGCTTGACTCGGCTGTTGATAGAATTCAGATACGGCGAGCTTGTCAAGTCATCGGATTCTCGTTCAGCCCATACGCTGGTGATAAACTCAACATTGTCTCGGAGCTCTCGGATCAAATCACCCACAGGAGCCCCGGCTGCCTGCTGCTCCTTGAGTACAGAGGCTTGGGAGAAGAGAATTATACCCCGAATAATGGGGTTCATATGAGGCTGACGGCGAGGGGGTGTGTTCTTAGCAAGATGCTCAGGGCGCTGAATGATATCCCAGACCATTTTATTCCACTTCAGAGCCTGTTGAGTCTCGCTCTCCTGTCCTTTCGGGGATATGATCTTACGGTTAATAGATCCCAACAGCAAGATGACAGTACTGTCGCGCTGTAGACTTAGTCCTGTCTTTCCAACTTGCTGAGCGCATTCAATGACCACATACGGCTGCCTATCATGGCCTGCACGTCGAGTCACAGCGTCAGCATGCCAGCGTTTGAGTTTAATTCCAGCTTTCTTATAGCCGGCAAGCAGGGTGCTTATGTTATCCCATTCCTCCTTGGTTTTCATGAGCTTTGTTGCCTCTGCAAAAGCCTTCATCGAGTTTGGGACATCGTGGAATCGATCAATAGTCTTGAAAGTGTGCTCGAGCCCATCGACTTCGATGGTGACGGGATTTCGCTGGATGTAGTCGCGCTTCTGGGGATTGAAAACGAGTTTCCTCGCTTTCTCTGGTAGGTGGGCAGGGAGAATGATCTTCTCTTGAATTTCTGTGAGGATTTCGTTCAACTGAGGATTTTTGGTCTCGGCGAACACAGCACTAAAACCTCGTCGATTGTCAACTTCCTGCATTCTGAATGTTGCACTCTTTTTTTTCTTCTTTCACTTACTGCGTGCAGAAGATATACTGAAGCATCTGTACTGGATACCACGCAGTGCCAGGGATGCCCACGGGTTGGCCACAGGCCTGAAGTCCAAAGTCAAGGATCTGTTCAGCATTGTGCTGACTGTCCCACAGTGCTGTGATAACTCTTGAGGTTTTAAAGCTCGGGCAATGCGTACTAAATGGTAAGGTGAGTAGATTCATAGGAAGGTACCTACATATTCTGCGTCCCATGGAAAAAGGCACCGGATGAACTGTCAGCCGAGCCAATCAGCAAGGAGAATTGGAAGTATTGCCAGAAATTCTAGCGCCTGTCTCAACCTCAACTACTTGTATAATCGCAATAGTTCAATTTACGATGAACGTCACCGTCGTAGGACGTCCAGTTGGCTGTCTTAAATCTGCTCTTAGACGGGCAAGACTCCTGAGGACTTTCGAAAGGAGGGTTTATTCAGCAGCCGCTGAGCCTGTGCCCAAGTCGATACCGAACGCCTTCAGCGCTGAACAACGTATGTATCTTTACGATCCGCAATATTGCAAAAACAACATCGCTGACATTAGGACCAGGGGCGGATCTCGCGAAGGTCAGCAAATTTCATATCTACCCTCGAGTCCCGAGTATTCGTACCACCCACCCCGATCCCATGCCCGCACTTCTGCAAAAGCAACTGGCGAAACTCGATCCGACTGGCGCACGCACACGGCTGTTCTCAAGAGAGCACGCCGACAGCGCTAAGGTTGGCGACGTTCTGATGGTGACGACAAAGGGTGGGGAGCCCTTTGCCGGCGCTTTTCTACAAATTCGACGCCGAGGCCAGGATACAGCGATCCAGCTGCGTGGACAGATGATGAAGGTTGGTGTGGAGATGTGGTTCAAGATCTATAGCCCGACTGTGACGGGTATCGACATTATCTGGCGACGGCCCAAGAGGGCACGACGAGCACGCCTCACGTACATGCGGAAGCCGAAGCACGACATGGGTAGTGTGGATCAAATGGTGTTTGCATGGAAGAAGGAGAGATATACTCTACGGTCACGAGCAACTCAGTCTGGAAAACCTTCTGGAAGACAGCATGCCAAGATTCTTGGACAGAAGAAGAAATAGGCGAAAGGATGCACGGAATGTGGTTGTATGATATACTGTGTATAAGAACTTATTGAGACATAGAATCGGTTGCTCAGATCTACTTTTATCATGCCAGTAGACAAATGATGGTATGATGAAATGATGGTCTTCAGTAATGTTGACGGGTGTATAATAATAGCATAGGAACCTGTAGCTACGACTCTAGCGTCAGACCTTGATTAGACTGTTGTTTCGACAGCCAGGTCGCCAAACACATGGCTCTTTGTACCGATCTCAAGCCATGACGAATCACACAGGCTGTTCATATTATCGTTCGTTAAAAGTGGCCTGTTCTTGACAGTCTATCTGTTGTCAAGGTAAATGTTTTATCGCAAACAAAATCGCAGCCAATTATTGATAGAGGCTGGGAGGTTTTCGTCCAATGAAATGCCGGGCTTCTTTTGATATCTTATTATTTGAGCGTTACAATACATACATGCTCATGCGAGCTTGTTTGAGTGTGGAAGATCGAAACAGGTCTCGTCTGATGTTAATTACTTCTGTGAACCATGTTACACTCATTATTTGCCTGAACCCCTACAGGTGCTGCGGAGTATAAGGCGTTCGAATACGATGAGCCTTATAGAAGACGTAGAATGGTATCGTCAAAATGATATACGATTAATCAATTTGCTCTGACTCTTCGATTCATGAAAAGCGCTAGATAATGTTGCCAGTTCCTGGTTCGGACTCAAGTTGAAGCAGCAGCTATCAACTTAGGCACTCGACTACCAATACAATGTACCTATGTACTAAGTTAGTTGCATAAAATCACCCAGGGTTTCACATAATGTTTCACAAGACGTTAATTAATAACTGTTTGCCTGGCCATTCAAGCCTATTAGTTTGACCTATCCCAATGATAGGCAGTTGAGACAGCCCAGCGCCATGCATCGGGATTTACAACCGGTTGACCGGCCCCAGCCTTTCGTTCCTTGCGCAGGGTCCATCCACCCTAGTCAAAATGAACGGGCACTCTAGATCCAACTGCTTACAGTAACTTAAGTACTTACTCAGGTATGTATCTAGTAGTACCCTTCAAGATAAGTACCCTTCAAGATAGAAGGGAAGGAGTCGGCATTGCTCAAAGGAATGCTAGGTAGTCGTTTCAAATGAACCAACAAACAAAAAGGAGAAGGCCAAAAAGATACAGTATGTCAAATTAATCCCAAGTCTATTTTTATATCACGCTGTGCATTGTCTCGAGAATGTATTCAGGGTAAGTCTACGGTACGCTCTTATGCGAGGAGGTGTAGGATGCGCTTGGGATCAACTGATAGAATCCAAAGCCCCTGTATAATAAATGTGATGACCGACTCACCATTTGGATGTGTAACTTATTTATAGCTAATTACCTATCTTTTCAGCTACCGCATGGCCATATAAAATTTCAGGTCGAAATTTGTTGCAGGGAACGGATATTCAACATCAATTCAAATCGATAAAAACCCGGTCCATCAAGAATTGGATCCATCAACTACCTAACGTTAGCCGCTCTTAGCAAGCGCTGGAAAAACAGCTAAAAATGGACGTTACGAAGGTTTCCGCCCGAGCCTTTCAGGGGATGCTTCCACTGCAACCCGGCAACGTGGAGGGCAACGAGAAGTTCCCCAATTTTTGTTTACACGCGGACGCCCAATCCAGCGACGACTGCGACTACAATCAGCAGCAGCGCTACCAAGAGAACAAAGAAGACTACTACGCCTACCATACAGATCTCAGCATCAACAACAACAGCAATTGTAATCAGCATCATCAACATTTCCACAGTTCTCCATCTGCTTCAACATCGGCGTCATCTCGCTTATCGTACATCTCCACCGTCTCAGCCTCGGCTTCATCTTCATCCTCAAGGATATCTACCGCTTCATTCGAGTCACTTCCTATTACCCCAATTTCCGTATTCGAGGCCTCCCCACACTCTCCTCGCTCTTTGTCCAACAGGCTCTCCTCGCCCGCAACTGGATTCATCGCCCGTCATCGAACACTCACACAGGATTCTTGTTTGCTCTCATACTCTCCACTATCTTCACCGACCCCGCGCACAAGGCGGGGCAAGTTACAGCTGCATGCGGCTCGAGTGCAGCGGTCAGGCAGCAAAACTACAGATAAAGCATTTCTTCTAGGTCTTCAGAGAGGGAAACAGTCGACCAATTCGCGAAGGTTCCCGCACAGCACATCTAATCCTGCAGACGCTCTTGCTGCTGTTAAGCCTCTGCATGACCAGAGGTTCACGAGAATGGCTTTTGCAGAGCAGCAAAGATGGGTTACCGTCCAACAGAAGACATTCACAAAATGGTATCTATGTCTTGAATTCCTGGCCCGCAGTATGCTCACATCCTTTTTCCAGGCTCAACACGAAGATCGAGGCTCGAAACCTTGAGGTTAAAGACCTCGTAAAAGATCTTAGCGATGGTGTAAGTGTACTTTCTGTAGAATTTGCCCTGACTGTCACTGACCTCTATGCATAGGTCATGCTGATTCATCTCCTCGAATGTCTTTCACACGAATCGCTCGGCCGTTATGCCTCAAAACCCAAGCTTCGAGTACAAAAATTTGAGAATGCGAACCTGGCACTCGACTTCGTCAAATCCAGGGGTATTCAAATGACCAACATCGGCGCTGAGGATGTGGTTGATGGCAACCAAAAGATTGTTCTTGGTCTCATCTGGACCTTGATTCTTCGATTTACCATCAGTGATATTAATGAGGAGGGCATGTCAGCAAAGGAAGGCCTCCTGCTGTGGTGCCAACGGAAGACGGCGTGTTATGACGAGGTCGAGGTGCGAGACTTTAGCGCCAGCTGGAACGATGGTTTGGCGTTCTGTGCTCTGCTGGATATCCACCGACCCGACCTCATCGACTATGACGCCCTGGACAAGAAGGATCATCGGGGCAACATGCAACTAGCATTCGATATCGCACATAAGGAGATTGGTATTCCTAAGCTGCTTGATGTGGAAGATGTGTGCGATGTGGCCAAGCCCGATGAACGATCTCTGATGACTTATATTGCATATTGGTTTCATGCCTTCTCGCAAATGGAAAAGGTCGAGAACGCTGGACGTCGCGTTGAGAAGTTTGTCAACAACATGCAAGGGGCTTGGGAGATGCAAAGTGCCTACGAAAGACGGATGCGGGCGCTCCTACAAGCCATTCAAGAGCAGATCGAGGTGTGGAAGCAAGCTACTTTCGAAGGAACATACGCCGATGCCAAAGCTCAATCAAACCAGTTCTTTGAGTATAAAAAGGGTAAAAAAAGACAATGGGTCGCCGAGAAGAGCGACCTCGCAACGTTACTCGGAAACATCAAGACCAAATTGGGGACTTACCGCCTCCGGCCATACGATCCACCCGCGGAGTTGAGCCTGGATGCTCTCGAGAGACAGTGGGCAGAGTTAGCATCAAATGAGATGACACGTGCCCAGCTAATAAACGAGACGATCCGAGAGTAAGTCGACTCTTTCAATAGATGCCCCCTCCTTCTTTTCCTCCATTAACATTGTTATAGTATCAAAAACGCCCTCCGTAAGTCCTTTGCTGACAAGGCAAATGATTTCGCAATGGCTCTCAATACCATGCAGTTGGCCATCTCTGGCCTTGACGGTGACGTGGAAGACCAACTGCACCATGTAAGGAAGCTGAGTGAGAGCCTTTCTCCCTTGGACCAATACTTGGACAAAATTTCAGAGCTGGATCAGAAGTGTCAAGAGGCCAATATTGAGGAAAACGACTTTACTACCTACACATACGACGAACTCTCATACGAGCTTGGTCTTGTTAAAACTTCAGTGCAGAAGAAGCTTGCGTTTTTGGAGAACCAGATGGTAGCACGGAGTATGACAAACCTGACCCCCATCCAGCTGGAAGAGTTTGAGAGTGTTTTTCGTCACTTCGATCGTGATGATACAAACTCTTTACAGGAACTCGAATTCAGCGCGGCGCTTGCGTCACTTGGGCTTGTGTTCTCCGAGGATGAAATGCACGAATACTTTCTCGAAACATCTGGTGGACGCGACTACGTAACGTTTGAACAGTTTATCCGTTTCATGGTGGATGTGACAGAAGATCAGAACACGGCAGAACAAGTATTCCAGTCGTTCCGCGAGGTGGCTGACGGCAAACCATACGTGACAGAGATGGATTTACGACACAGCTTGGTGCCCGACGAAGTGATTGACCAACTTATCGAGATCATGCCGCCTCACAGTGGACCAGACATGTCGGAGGATAGAGGCATGCCACAGTACGACTACATCTCCTTCATGGAGAAGCTGATCAACGATCAAAACAACCAGCAAGGGAACTCAGAAGCGACACAACAGAATAGGAGCGACGCTGAGCCACAAAGCCCCCACACAAATGGGGTCTAGGAGAAACAGGGTGGAGACCCATGGCTGGAGATGCACGCATCAGTTCAAATGGAACTGAGTATGAGACTCGGCATCACGAGTCCGACAAGGAGGGAGGGATGTAATATAGAGAGAAACGCTGGCGATATACAGTATACTTACATGCCCCCTCCTAACGAGGCATCGCCTGGTGGCGTTTCACCTTGTGCTGGCGAAGACGGAGGGTGCATTTCGACTTAAGGTGAAAAAAAAAACATCCCATTAACTTATACCAGAGAGGGGATGACTATTTGGTGGGCGAATGGACGGCCGATCAGGATAACCATACGTTAGGCGTCCGACCCAGCTTTCGGGGGGGCGTCGCCGTAGGAATGTGCATCTTTTTTATTTTCTCCTTTTTAGTTAATACCACCAAGAATCAAACAATTTGTTCGCTCTGCCATACACTCGCGCCAAGTTCAAGACCCAACAGTACCTTTAAGACGATCTGGGGGCGGAATGATTTGAGGCCGGGACTTTGTCATCGTGCCATGGATGTCATATCATGTGCGTGGACTTAGGAAACTACCTCTACGTGCCTATTTCTATAGGTACCTAGTCAAGGTGTGAGAGATACAAGAAGGTTGACTCTCTTTCATCTAGAGAGAGAGCCGGATCATGCTACGAGGCCAAATTTATCGCAGAATCCTCGACTTCCTCTCTTTGGAAGTTGCGTTAGAGCAGTCACAGCACATTCATTGTTGATTTCGAGTGTGTTTGCTCAGACGACAGGCCACTGCTCCCTCAGACAGCTATATTCGATGCTTTTTTGAGCGACAGGTTGCACCCCCACGGTCATAGAATATGGGATAACAGCTGGGAAACACTGGCGAACGATCAGCCTTCCGGAATGTTACCGAGCTCGTGACCCGTTCGCCTCTGTTGGAGTGATCCGAAGGTTTCGGCCTAGCCGCGAGGGAGACGGAAGAATGACAATTGCAGACCTTACGCAGAAGCACATCAATCAATGTAAGTGCAACATTTCGCCTTCTCTTGTTTTCTTTTCACTCGTCAAACTTGTCTTCTCCCTAGGAACATGAGCCCGTAGGAAGTCTGCATTACTTAGGCAAGGACTCAACTCGACATCTGATGCTAGTTACACTCTCTCAAGGCTGCGGGCGCCGAAGAAATTGAGCGATCAGCCACCGAGGTAGTATCATACTATCCGGCGTCAAATGAAACTCGACTCAAGAGTGCTGTCTTTGCAACTCTCGAAGCTCTGCATGGCCTTTTACCCTGAGGATCGAAGGCCTACGTTTGATGGAATTCATTGTGAATTCATAGTTGTGCGGGTGGACTGAGCAGTAAGAGCAACGGTGCTGACGAACCGGGAGTTCTGGGGTTCGTCTTATTATTGGGCCTGTCCATCGAGGGTGGAGGGGGGAGGGATGTTATGATGCATGTACAGAGTATGCCCTTAAGAGTGAGAGGAAGTTTACGGCAAAAGCGTGGGTTGACCGACGTTGAGCTGGGTATTTTGTTTCGGCGTAAAGTCAATTCCGCCGGATTACATTGATAGAGCGGTTGAACATGCGACCACTGAAACCGTCTAGAAAGCAAAGTGTTAGGCATCAAATAGGGCGACGCCGGATGGCGGCGGCAACTACAGAGTATATCGGCTTCAGTTGGATTAGTACCTAGGTAGGTAGGTACCTTATGCATAGCCGGTTCGGATTGCGGGCTCCGCAGTTTCTTAGCCTTGTGCAATAGATAAAATGTTACTGGGGCGATATGGACTACGACTTCAGATTCTCTTCCTCTCTTACGATTCTACCTCTAGATAGACAATTGGGATACCAGCTCCAAGATCTGCACGGTCCATTCGATCCAGAGTCGATTTTCCCAGCATGTCGTGTCGTTCACAGCTCCTCCGTGCCCTGAGAGGATCCGCCTCCAGCTCCGGTGGCCGCAGGACTGTTTCTCTAAGAACCAACATCCTCGAGAGAAGCCTTGCTCGCTCAAAGACTCCCGCCCGATGCATCGCGACTACAGCCCCGAGGCTCATCTCCCAGACTCGGGTACAGCAAAGCAAGCCGACATCCGAGACGTACCCGCAGCTCGAGCGTGACGCCCGGTTCGCCCAGGTGACCCCCGAGCACGTTGCGAGGCTCCGTGAGATCTTGGGTGACAACCCCTCGGCCATTATTGACGGAATCACGGGCGGCGGAGCGGGCGTCGATGCGGCCGACTTTGAAACATACAATGAGGACTGGATGCACAAGTACAAGGGCCGGTCGAAGTTGGTGCTACGTCCAGGCACCACTGACGAAGTCAGCGGCATCCTCAAATACTGCAATGAACAGCATTTGGCCGTGGTACCCCAGGGAGGAAACACAGGCCTTGTGGGAGGCTCCATTCCCGTTTTCGACGAGATCGTCATTAGCATGGCTCGCATGAACGAGATCCGTTCATTCGACGAAGTCAGTGGTTCCCTTGTAATTGACGCCGGCTGTGTACTCGAGACTGTCGACTCCTACCTTGCCCAAAAGGGTTATATCTTTCCTCTCGACCTCGGCGCCAAGGGCTCGTGCCACGTCGGTGGAAACCTCGCCACGAATGCTGGCGGTCTGCGATTGCTCCGTTATGGGAGCTTACACGGCACCGTCCTCGGTGTTGAGGCTGTTCTGCCTAATGGTACCGTCATCAATGACCTGTGTACCTTGCGAAAGAACAACACCGGCTACGATGTGAAGCAGCTCTTCATTGGTGCAGAGGGAACTCTGGGGATCATCACAAAGATCGCTATTCAATGTCCTCAGCGATCTCCCGCTGTCAATGTTGCTGTGTTTGGCATAGAGTCGTATGATAAAGCTCAACTTGCCTTCCGTGAGGCTAAGAAGCAGCTATCAGAAATTCTATCTGCATTTGAGCTAATGGACGGCCGCAGCCAGAGAATCGTCTCACAGGTCAAGGGTCAGGAGCATCCACTCGAAGGAGAATACCCTTTCTACTGCCTGATTGAGACGAGCGGTTCCAACGGCGAGCATGACTACGCAAAGCTAGAGACTTTCCTGGAGGATGTTATGACCCGAGAAGTCATTGCCGATGGTGTCGTCGCTCAGGACGAGACGCAGCTTCGCAACCTGTGGGGCTGGCGTGAGGGCATCACCGAGTGCCTTGGACATTGGGGCGGCACCTACAAGTACGATATCTCTATTCCCCTCGACGACATGTATGCCATTGTTGAAGATACCAAGGCTCGTCTGATCGATCTGGGTCTTCTGGGTGACACGTCTGACCACCCGGTTGTTCACGTGCTTGGCTATGGCCATATGGGTGATTCCAATCTGCACCTCAACATTTCGGTGCGTCGTTACGATCCTGCAGTTGAGAAGGCCCTGGAGCCTTGGGTATACGAATGGATTCAGAAGCGTAGTGGAAGTATCAGTGCTGAGCATGGATTGGGAATTGCGAAAAAGAAGTTTATCGGTTACAGCCGAGACGACACCACGATTGGTCTGATGAAACAGATCAAGAATCTCTTCGATCCCGTGAGTTTGCTCCCCTCGCCCCGTCCACCTTTCAAGCTTGGGTGAACCCCCTTCCATCGAACACTGCCTCGCAGAACTCTATTTTCTCCTCAACCCTCTCTTATAATTCCCCGGCATTAGGGCTGACACCTGACCCAGAATGGCATTATGAACCCCTACAAGTATATTTGATACCCCGGTCTCTTGGGCTCCGTACTCGAGTGACAGCATATGTGACCCCCCTTCCCTTCATTGGGGTATGCTGCAGCGTCATTCGTACTGCTCAGTAATTCCAGCTGTGGCTGGCCAAACCGACCTCGATAGCTCCGCTGACCTAAGCGAGCGTGAGTGAGCAAAAATTGGAAAAATGAGGCCGAAAGCGTTGTATAAGCAAAAGTGCTGTGCACATTGCAGCTATATGGCTGTTTTGTGTACAGCCATTTGAAAAGAAACAGCCATGACCCCCAAAGAACCAAGTACGTCTGCATACATACACAGAAATGCTTAGATAAAGTCGTCAGCCGATTTGAACAGCGTTGGTGGTAGTCAATCAATCCACAGGGCGGAACTATCTCCGCCATCTTGCGAACCGTGCAGGCCACTGCTTATTTTCTGCCAGCACATTATCAGGTAGATTAATGCCTAAATATTCGAAAGTCGCAAGTCAATACGACTGGAGGTCAGAAACATGACTCGACCGGTCAATGTTGACACTTCGTAACGAGTTGGTTGTGTCTGATTGCATCTCAAAGGCCCCCTGCCTGTGCCTATGCCCACGTCCTCGTCATTTGGAATCTGTCAAACAGGAGTAACGGAGCTGCCCTCCACTCCAAGTTGTTTGTCAAATAGCCAGCTTCTCAGCTCTTAAACTTGAAGGCCAACGAGGAGCCAATGCCGCCCTTACTCACACACCTCCCTGTCAGCCTTATGGGGCGGATGCTGCAGCTTCTCCACAGGAAGCCGATGCGCCAGGCCAAAAAGTTCCCTGTAAGTGAAGACTTGCTCGTTCGCATATTCCTATCTCAGTCCAGAGTCCCTGTCGTGGGTCCCTGACCGTTGACGTCGCCAGCCCCAGTCGATTCCAATTGGATTGTTTCGTCATACCTAGCATGTGCCGAGCCATGGCCCCAGAGAGCTTTACACCCGGTGGATGTTGTGTTGTCAGCGGCCGTCGCCAACTAGGTCAGGTCGAACGAGTGCTCTTAACACTCCTTATCCGTCTTACATGGTGGCCCTCATTACCGCGATGAAACTTCACCAGGTGATTACCATCAAGGGAGCCATCTTTGCATCTCCCCGTCGAGGTGACCCTAATGGCTATGTGCAAGATGGACTTCCGCAATGTGTGGGGTGATAGACAGTTGACAGGATGCCTCATTGCAACAGATGCCGGTGACAGTTGAGGTGCAGCATCGCAGACGGGGTAGCCGAAATCCTGGCCATCCCATAGTTCCTTCGTTATAACAGAAGCTGCCCCGAACACAACTTGTCAAGATGGCATCCTGTAACTCAACCTCCTTACCAAGATAAACATGGTTGGCATTCCCGGGACATACAAAGGCTGCGAAACTTGCCGGCGTAGAAGAGTCAAGGTAAGTCTCTGTCATCTCATCGCAACTCTGCCATCCAAGTTCACATTCTCAAACAGTGCAGCGACGAGAGGCCTTATTGCCAGAAGTGTACGTCGAGTGGAAGGCAATGTGAAGGCTATGAACGAGAACGAGTCTTCATTACCGGGACGCCGCAGAATAAAGGCAGAGTAGCCTCCCATCCAAAGAAAGGTTCATCCTCCAAGAAGGAGAGCTCGCCTCTGTACGAGGAGCTTCCCAGAACTCTCGGTATCACGCCAGTCCATCCTCTCACCTCAGCCTGGGACGACCACACACTTGTCTCAAACCAAGGAGTGGAGTATTCGGTTCTCGTCTCGGCCCTGCACACTAGGCTTCCATACACTCTTCCAGATCATTCAGCTGATGACTCCACACCTTTCCGCATTACCTTCCCGTCATATACGCCGACAGACTCACAGTCACTACTGGGTGAAGGAGAATTTGGTGTAAGAGCACAATGCTTAGCACGTTTACCGAGCGTATGTGAGCAAGACGGCTCGGCACAAAGTTACTGCATCTTCTTCTTCGAGGCTTGTGCAATACCCTTACCGATTCTAAATGACTGCTAACAATTAGCTAGCATGAAACAGCATATACATTTGGCGAAACAGGATCTCAACGGATGAGACGAATGGGAGCGGCCTACTTTAGTCACTTTCCCAATCATCATTTCTTTGTGCGGGTGTATCGACCTCTAGCTGTAAGTAGCGTTTAACGATCCATGGTTATTTCGTTCTGCTGAGTGCAAGATAGACCGGCTTCGCTCTCCTGAGGCGACAAGATACATTTGTATCATCTCCAGATTGGAAGACTGTCCCATGGCAGAGACATCCCAAGTCTCTCCTGGACCATCTCCTAGATCTTGTTCTTCTGCTGCCAGCCATCCTTTCTCAAGTTGATCAGATTGTTCCGTCAGAACCAACCCTCCATCGACAGCACAGCGCTCGGCAGCTTCTCCGGGATTGCCTTTCCCTTGAGAGACATCTTGATGCTTGGTTTCAAATGGCCAACCGTCCCAGCTTTGAACAGCCCGTGGCCTACTGGACTGAGGAGCTGATCAGCCCCGGAGGTCTTATTCCCTTCACAAATTTGTGCGCTTTCAGGGACGCAAAAACCGGACTCGCCTTCCTATATTACTGGATGACACAAATCCTATTTCACCAATGCATTGAAAGCTTGCACCAATCAATCTACCAGCCAGTCATCGACGCTTACCCAAATATGTGGCCTGACTTGCCATTCGACTTGCAGACCGACCTCAATCGATAACAGCATGAGCGCATGTTTGCGGCAGATATTTGCTGTGGACTCGATTCAGTCTTACATGACACTGTTCAGCCTGACATGCTGATTATGCCGATGACCGTGGCGATGGATTTGTACAGAGATATCAATTCGGTTTCGCAGGATGGACTCATGGAGATCATGTGGATCGACAAGTTTCGATCGAGGCTCGTTGAGAAAGGTCAACATGTTGCCGGTGTCTTGCAGAGTCAAACATGGTCCGAAGTGGCGACTTTCTAACCTCGGGGATAGTTGACATGTCTCTTATTCGCAAACATTAGTCATGCGCTTACCTTGTACCGTTCTCCTATTATCATGGTCTCATGAGAAATGTTAAATCCATTCTTTTCATGCGTAAACAGCTTTCAGCTTCGCACATGGTTGAAGTAGGTATCTGAAAGACCTACATGGACTGCAAGACTGCAAGACTGCAAGACTGAATCAATGAGGCTATGGTAGCGGTTTTCAGTATGCAAGCATGAAGCGGAGTATATGAAGCCATGATGTGATCAATTGTTTCCAGGGGCAGTTGACTGCTTGTGCGGATATGAAGTCGATATAAGCATATATAGAAGAGAGCCAGGAGTAATTAGAGGTCCGTGCCCAATATGGAAAACGCAACGGTGTTTTTCCGGCCCGTTGCTAACTGGGGAGCTACAGCTCGCAGCTTTCCGTAGGTACCAGGCAGGCTGCCGTTCTGACGAAGCTGAGCACCCCATTACTTGTACATCAACGTCAACACTTCTTGAGCCTCGCAACGACTCCACGGTTCGCCTTCATACACCAAAGAAGCACACTGTCTACTCCCAAACATAGCGATTTCGCAACAACTCTTCTTTAATCCGACACCATGGCATCCGGCTACGACAGAGCTCTGTCGGGTGAGTTCACACAACGGGCCCGTGTTCAATGATATATATCCATCGCTAACAACGAGTGCAGTATTCAGGTCAGTACCATAACAAAAATTAACGACAAGCTTCCTAACATCTCGATAGTCCCGACGGCCACGTTTTCCAGGTCGAATATGCCGGCGAAGCTGTCAAGCGAGGTAAATATCAGGTTTTGGTTAACATCTTTGTTGTGGTGGCTTACACCTTCAATAGGAACTTGTGCTGTCGGTGTCAAGGGTGCCGATGTTGTGGTGCTAGGATGTGAGAAGCGCTCCGCCATGAAGCTGCAAGATACTCGCATCACCCCTTCCAAGATCCAGCTCCTCGATCACCACGTTGCCCTCGCCTTCGCTGGCCTAAATGCGGATGCTCGTATCCTCGTCGACAAAGCTCGATTAGAGGCACAGTCCCATCGTTTGTCAGTTGAAGACCCTGTTACTATCGACTACATTACCAAATATGTCGCTGGCGTCCAGCAACGGTACACACAGGCTGGTGGCGTCCGACCATTTGGCATTAGCACTCTGATTGTTGGGTTTGACAACGGCAGCGATGTCCCTCGGCTGTACCAGACTGAGCCCTCCGGCATCTACTCTGCCTGGTACGTTATTCAAAATGATAAAAATTTTAGGCCAAGTCTCGAAACTAATGATCCAACAGGAAGGCAAACGCTATCGGCCGTTCAAGCAAGACTGTTCGTGAGTTCCTCGAGCGAAACTATAAGGAGGACATGGACCGAGAGGCTACCATCCGGCTTGCCGTCAAGTCGCTGCTCGAGGTTGTTCAGACCGGAGCCAAGAACATCGAGATTTCTCTCATGGCACCTGGCGCCGCCATCGAAACACTACCTACGTCCGAGATTGAAGGCTACGTCAAGGAAATTGAGCAGGAGAAGCAGGAAGAAGCTGCTAAGAAGAAGACGGGACGGACTCCTGGAACCGGCAGTGCTGCCATCCTGACTCGATCTCAGGATGACTCCGCTGCAGAATAGAGAGGCGTACGGGGAGAGTTTACATAGACAAGAGCACGGTTCCTAAAGTCGGGACCCGGTGCCATTGTATTAACACAACTAATGATGCACGCCTAAGTTCTCTCGGAACGTATCCCCGTGAAAGTGACAAATCGCTATGTATCCTAAACGCCACGAGTTTTCTCTTTTTATCTGATCTTGTGTTCTGATTTAACCCAGCTTATCGGCTTCCCCTATCGGGTCGAAGATGGACCTGAGCCCCTTTGTCTTTTGTCTGTCGTCCTTGAGCATCTTGCTGTCCATTCGTACGTCGTCGCTTTCAATCGAAAGAGCTGCTTGAGGGGTCTTTGCGTCGATAACAAAATGGTTGTCGCAATGAGGGCAAAACTCGTCGGCCTCTTCGAACTCCTTTACATCCTTTCTGAAGCACTTTCTGCACTTCTTACACGCGAAAATCATCTCGAAGCTTTCCTTGAGAGGGTGTGACTCCTGTTCGCTGTGGCAATCGACACAGTCGAACCATTTTCGACCTGTAGTTGGAGTGAGTTGGTAAGTTGAGCGGGTAACAGCTAAAAACCGTGGAGACTGGCTTCAATAAACTTTGCACGTACAACAAGGCGACCGGACGGAAACTTGGGCGTTGAGAATGTGTTTGCTAGACATTGATTAGTCGCAGAATAATGAACAGAATCGAGGCATATGCACCACATTGTAGTAAGTGACAAGTGATCCCCTGAGGTTGTGCAATATCGTCTGCGTCGTTGAGAGAAGTGTTCACAGCTGGATTGTGGTGTCTGAGAATAGTTGCAGGTTGGGTTCAGATCAATGTCGGTAGAGTTTTGGTGGGGTATAATAATCAGGCTTTCGGAATGCACTTTACAGCCCCCTGCCACAGGTGCTAGCATACAATACCTGCCTAGGTAGGTAGGGACAGAGGTAGCCGCGAAAAGTT
>VYWZ01000341.1:0-15607 GCA_008711595.1 Fusarium xyrophilum | reverse complement strand
CCTCCTCCACCACCGCCTCCTTTACCTGGTGCTGTAGGTATGCCCCCTCCACCACCACCTCCTCTGCCTGGTGCTATGTCTGGGCACTTCTTGGCCCGACAACCCGCTTTCGGTGCTGCACCAAGCATTGGCCTGCCCGTGGTTCGTCCCAAGAAGAAGCTCAAGGCCCTGCATTGGGAGAAGGTCGATGCCCCTGAGACCAGCCACTGGGCAGCCCACACACCTTCTGCCGAAGCCCGAGAGGAGAAGTATCAGGAGCTCAGCAGGAAGGGTATTCTCGACGAGGTCGAGAAACTGTTCATGGCTAAGGAGATCAAGAAGATTGGTATAGGAAGCTCTTCTAAGAAGGATGACAAGAAGCAAATCATCTCTTCTGATCTCCGCAAGGCATATGGTAAGTGTATATCCCTTTATCCACCATTGATTTACCTACTAACACGGCACAGAAATTGCTTTTGCCAAGTTTTCACAGTACTCGGTTGAAAAGATTGTTCAAATGATTATTCACTGCGATCCAGAGATTCTAGACAACACTGTAGTGATGGACTTTCTACAGAAGGATGACCTCTGCAACATCCCCGACAACACAGTCAAGCAAATGGCGCCATACAGCAAGGACTGGACTGGACCTGATGCCAAATTTCAAGACCGTGAACTTGATCCCTTGGAGCTCACTCGACAAGATCAGCTTTACCTCTACACGGCTTTTGAGTTACACCACTACTGGAAGAGTCGAATGAGGGCCCTTGCTCTTACTAGAAGCTTTGAGCAAGAGTACGAAGAGATTAACGAGAAGATCCGACAGGTTGTGACAGTATCGGAGTCGCTACGCGATTCCGTTTCATTGATGAACGTACTTGGACTTATTTTGGATATTGGTAATTACATGAACGATGCGAACAAGCAAGCACGTGGTTTCAAGCTCAGCTCTCTTGCAAGATTGGGTATGGTCAAGGACGACAAGAACGAGTCAACATTGGCCGATCTCGTGGAGCGTATTGTACGGAATCAGTACCCTGAGTGGGAGACATTTGCGGATGATATCAACGGAGTCATGACGGCACAGAAGATCAACATTGAGCAACTTCAGGCGGATGCGAAGAAATACATCGACAATATTCGAAACATTCAAATGTCGTTGGATTCTGGTAACCTAAGCGACCCCAAGCAGTTCCACCCCCAGGATCGCGTGAGTCAAATCGTCCAACGCATCATGAAGGAAGCCAGGAGAAAATCCGAACAGATGGAGCTGTACTTGGAAGAGATGATGAAGACATACAAAGATATCATGGTATTCTACGGCGAGGACCCCGCAGATGATGGGGCCCGCCGAGATTTCTTTGCCAAGTTGGCATTGTTCGTGGGAGAGTGGAAGAAGTCTCGTGACAAGAACGTGCAGGTGGAAGAGACAAGGAAGCGTAACGAGGCGTCAATGAAACGGAAGCACACAGCACAACTCAAACTTACCAACGCCAACGCCGAAGCGGGACCTACGTCTCCATCCAATACCGGCGCCATGGACTCTCTCCTGGAGAAGCTGCGTGCAGCTGCGCCGCAAGCTCGGGACCAGAGAGACCGAAGAAGGCGTGCGCGACTCAAGGATCGCCACCAGGTCCGCGTTGCTTCAGGACAGAAGATTCCCGACCTCGACGAAATCCCAGAAGTGGAAGCTGGCCTCAAGAACAAGGAGGAACCCACCGAAGACGAAAGCAAGGTGCTCAGTCCCGGCCTCTCATCGCCTCGTGAAGGTGAAGACGACGTTGCCGATAGAGCAGCAGCTCTTCTACAAGGCATGCGCGGTGGTGATGGCGCAGATGACAACGATCCCGAGAGGAGAGAAAACCTTCGAAAAGCCAGGCGGCAAACAGCAGAGGAAGAGAGAAGGCTACGAAGACGGCGAAGAGAAAGGGCCACTACAAATCAGTCAGAAGAGAACCCCGACGAACAAAAGGAAGAACCCAGGGAAGAGCCAAAGGCAGAAGAAGGAGAGGCAGCCAAAGAGCCGCCGAAGGAAGAAGAGGCGCCTATAGAAGATGATGTTCCAACACCTAGGGCAGCGACTACCAGCGACGGTGCCCCAGAAGAAGAGCAAGGAGAAAAGGCATAGGCATAGGCATAGGCATAGGCACAGGCACAGGCACAGGCACAGGTATAGGCATGGTATGGTACAGGCACGAGGATGAGATGGATGGGCGGTGTTTGTGATTCGAGATGCATACCAATGGTGTTGGGAACTGTTTAGGAGTGGAAAGATCGCGTTTGTATGTATTGCACGCGCTATACGTAATGTCTACACCAACACATACAGTGGAAGAGAGAGGATTTGAACAATTTGTGTTTCATGGTCATCTTGATATTGCAGTACTGGTCGCAAGTGACAGTCAGATATAGGTGCTTGCGACCTTTCATTCTTGACCTTGTAACCCAAACCCTCCTCAGCCGCGTTGATCATCGTGCGCTGTCCCGAAGTCTCTTCCGCCCAAAATCGCTTCTTCCTATTATGATTCGAGATTTCGTTTCCGTCGACTGTCCTTGTCGCTCCTTGTTCAATGTTTCGTCGGGGGAACGGCGAATAGACTGCCGAGCCGGCAGAAACCACCAATGACATGACCCATGAGACCAATGCATACTTCTTGAATCAGAACAGAGCAGTCTTTCAAGAGATGGTAAAGATAGGCGGCGCGTCCGACTTCGAGTGCCAGAAACGAGAGGATCGTAAAGAATCGAACATGGCCCTGATAAATGTCCGGTAATATCTCTCGCAAGAAGAAAATGAAGGTGAGTATACTAATGGACCCGGCCGCGATCAGAATGAACCACCGATTTGGGTCATCGCGAGCTGGCCACAGGGCCAGAATGTACCACCACCATTTGCGATTGCGACGAGGCTTACGGCCAAGACGATCACCACGGGCTGGCCATAAGCCCAGAGCGTAGCACGACCAGCTGTGACAAGGCCTATGGTAAGGGTGTTTGCCAGCAGCAGCCCGGGGGGCAGCTTCAATAACTCTGTTCACGGCCGATCGACCATTGTGGTTTTCGCGTCTTGATCGTATGAGCTCTTCTGGTGTAGGCGTAGCGGGTCGACATATCCAGTTCCACAAAGTGGTGAGGACTATGTGGATGGCTGTTATGCTGAGTACAGCACTTTCAAAAAGGGACAAGAATGGCGCAAGGATAGCCATGGCGAGACCGGTGCATATATTCTGCGGAAGCTTGGGCTGGCTCGTGCAAGTGGAGGAGTTTGTGGTAAAAGCTGAAATAGGCACAGCCTTGAGATGGTCGGAGTTAAGCCCTGAACATGTATTGACGTGGCGAGTGATGCGACAGAAGAACGAGAAAGGAGGGCTGAGAATGCTGTGAACTTTGATGTTCCACATAATTATTATACCTCTGCGCTCGTTTGGCGGGAGAACCAATCCACCCAAACGCCAATCCAGTTTACCTTTGCGGCACAACCTTAAAAGTGCCAGTTGTCCTCACGGGGATCGTAGCTCGCACTGCATGGACGCCGTCTAGCCAGCACGCTCAGCGTGATGGACTCAGAGGCCTGTTGAATCCGCCGTTCCTGTTCATATACTGACGATACTCCGTCTTCTTCTCTTTGTGCACACCACCAGCATTGTTGCCCGAAACTTTCTTGTTCTTGGTTGTTCCAAACCCGCCGAAGCCCATCATAGCCTGCATAGCGGCCATATCGCCGTCCTCTGCGTCCATAGGATCCTCTCCAACCTCTGAAGCCTGGCCCTCTTCTGAGCGGTTGCTTTCCTCTTCACGCTGTGCGCGTGATGGCGGTGGTGGTGAGCGGCTTGCGCGAGAGCCGACGTTGAAGGACATGTTTGGTGCCGGGCGCTTTGCGCCGGGGCGAGGGCGCGTGGGAAGTGCTTCGTGAGTAGGACTTCGTGATTGTGGTGACGCTGAGCGACGAGATTTGCCTGCTGCCAAGTTAGTTTTCCATAACGTTGAAATGGGTGGGTGTGTATACTTCGCTTGTCTCTATCATCCTCAGGACGCTCATCTCGTCTCTGTCTTGGTGGCGCATCCTCTGCATCCTCTCTCCGTCTGTCCCTCCTGTCTCGATCATCATGATGGCGTGGGCCTCTATTCCTAGGTCGGTTCCTATCACCATCTCGGTCTCGATGTCTCCTGTCTGGCGATCTCGATCGATCTCTGTATCCGCGGCGTTCGCGTGATCTTGACCTGTATCCTTTGCGATCGCGGTCGTTGTCCCTGTTATGTGCTCCACGCCTATCGCGTCTGTCGGATTCGTCCCACATTTGACGACTATCGGGTCGCCTGCTTCGCCTAGAGTCTCCCATTGTGTGTGTTGTGGATTTTGACTCCGGTTCTGAGAGATTGCTGATGAAGTTTAGATATTGACAATGTTGGGTGAATAATAAAGATGTTCGGCATCTAACAAAGCAAAGTTCTAGAAAGAGCAAGGCTGAAGCAAGATACTTTTAAGTGTTAAGTGGCGGTGGCTGGGGAAGCTTTATCATTGGCTCAAGCTCTTGTGGACCCGGGATCGTTCTCCAACTCTCAGCCTTGCGTCGTCATATCAATTCGCTACTCCTACGTGTTCTCTGGAGCTTGTTCTCCCACAAACTCACCCAATGAGGAACTGAACTTTGTAGGATTCGCTCCGAAATTTTCTTTAATCTCAATTTCTCTTCTGAAGGCTTGAGGGAAACCATTTTCATCGTCAGTATGGTGAAAATTGCCCATTGGGTGTCTGCTGCGACACTCGCCGTGGGCGTCTCAGCCCGTGAAGATGCGTCTTCTGTGCTGACGACTGAAATCGGCCGTCAAAACAACCAGAGCCTCTTTTGGGGCCCCTACAAATCCAATTTGTACTTTGGTGTGCGACCACGAACACCAGATAGCCTATGGACAGGGCTCATGTGGGGGAAAGTCGACAATTACCATGATATTCAGAATGGTACGCGAGACAACAAGCTTGGTGATTCAAATGCTCTGACACTTACCTTCAAGGTTTCAGATATACCTGCGAGCAGGGAGAAGATATGCATGGCTACGGATGGGATGAGTATGATGCCCGCATAGGCGGTGTGCAGTCCATTCACGACAAGGTCAACAATATCGACTTGACGACTACTTTTGTCAAGATCCCAGGTGGAAATCATGGTGGCAGCTGGGCTGCCCGGATCAAGGGCGAGCTGCGAGACGGTGCCCCGAAAAACACCAGGACTATGCTATTCTACTATATTGCCCAGGATGGTGATGGCGAACTTGCTGTTGAGGGTGAAGGTCCCAAGTATGGTTTCGAATATGATGTTACTCTCAAGGGCAGTTCAAAGGCGCTAGGAGACTACAAGCTTCTCATCACAAAAGGTACCGGAGAGCACCCTTCAACAGACCACAAATTCCTGGAAGATCGACATGGCGACACAACCATCGTCTCGAGTACCGAAGTCCCAGCCGACCTTACCTGGCAGGGCAAGCCCGTTGTCTTCAAGCAACTTCAAGACGCCGTTTCGCCCGTGCAGCAGAATGCTGACCAGGAAAATCCGCCTCCACCGTGGCAGGTGTACCGTATTGCCCATGCGCCTGGAAAAGGCAACGTCCATGTGGTCGAGAAGACCTTCGAGGGACCGTTCGAGTTCGATGTCATCTTTTCATCGGGATCTGGAGGCAAGGAGTTTACTTTTGAGGAGGTTACTGAACAGATCAAGAAGACTTCAGAAATCTTCAACGAGCGCTTCACCAACACCTTCAAGCTTAAAGAACCTTTCACAGAGGAAAAGTACAAGAAATTCGGCAAGAGCATGCTGTCCAACCTCGTCGGCGGCATAGGGTACTTCCATGGTCACCAGCTGATTGATCGATCGTATGCACATGAGTATGAGGAGCAGAACGACGGGTTTTGGGGGGAGGCCGCGCAAGCCAAGGCACGCACACAGCCAGAACTCGAGGGCCCCTATGAGCTCTTCACCAGTGTTCCTTCTCGCCCTTTCTTCCCCCGTGGTTTTCTGTGGGACGAAGGATTTCACCTAATCCCCATTGCCGACTGGGATATTGACCTCACACTTGAAATTGTCAAGAGCTGGTACAATACCATGGACGAAGATGGCTGGATCGCTCGCGAACAGATTCTAGGCCATGAGGCCAGGAGTAAGGTCCCCCCTGAATTTCAAGTGCAATTTCCACATTATGCCAATCCCCCTACCCTCTTCCTTATCATCGAGGGCTTCATGGAGCGTCTTCGCGCTTCAAATGGAACCAAGAGCGAGGCAAAGGAACGCATTCTGGGGGCCGATCCTCTGCAAACCGCTCACCTCGACAACATCGAGCTCGGCGAGAACTACCTTCGAAAGCTGTACCCAATGTTGAGACAACAATATGACTGGTTCCGCAAAACCCAGCGCGGCGACATTAAGAATTATGACCGTGAGGCATACTCAACCAAGGAAGCATACAGATGGAGGGGTCGTACTGAGACTCACATCCTCACCAGTGGCCTGGACGACTATCCTCGACCTCAGCCCCCTTCACCGGGCGAGCTGCACGTTGATCTCATGTCCTGGGTTGGGCTGATGACAAAGTCGTTGATGAACATCGCAGACGCCCTCGGCATGGCCGAAGATGTGAATGAGTATAGGAAAAACTTGGATGGCATCGAGCACAACCTCAATGATCTCCACTGGTCCGACAAGGAGGGTTGCTATTGTGACGCAACAATCGATGATTACGAGGAACACGCGCTCGTATGCCATAAGGGCTACATTTCCCTGTTCCCTTTCCTGGTCGGCCTGATGAAGGCTGACGACCCCAAGCTGGGCAAGATTCTTGAGCTGATCGGTGATGAGGAGCATCTCTGGAGCCCCCACGGCATTCGCAGCTTGAGTAAGCAGGATGAGTTCTACGCCACGGGCGAGAACTACTGGCGTAGCCCTGTGTGGATGCCTATCAACTACCTAGCTTTGTCTCAACTACAGGTAGGGTTTCCCCCAAACGTCCCCTTGGCGAAGTAGTACAAGGCTTACATGTGCATGTAGAACGTTGCCTCGCAGGAAGGCCCCTACAGGGGCAAAGCGAAGGATCTGTTCAGGCGTCTCCGTAAGAACCTTGTTGACACCGTGTACAAGAGTTGGGAAGAAACAGGCTTCGCCTGGGAACAGTACAACCCCGACACGGGTGCCGGCCAGCGAACACAGCACTTCACTGGATGGACTAGTCTCGTCGTCAAGATCATGGCTATGGAAGACCCTAGTCAGGAGGCTCATGCTAAAGACGAGCTGTGAATGGGACAGAATGTAACAAGGCAATGTAGGACTACTTTGAAAAGGTGTTATGTGTATCGCGATATACCGATTGAAACATACCGGCTATTGTTCAATGGTTAGTCACAGCCAAGACATACACCGTAAAACAATCCCACGGCTCGTACCGCATCCTCAAGCCATGCAGTCTTGTGAAGCTTGGGGGCTATGAGGCTGGAAACAGGGATCGAAACATTCTACCACATTAGGCAATTAAGCGGCAGAGCCTCCAAACTCTGTTTTATTGATTCTGTGCGACGGATGGCTGTGATTATCAGCCTGGTGCCCGGTGATGGCTCAATGGATGCAGATCGGTGACTGTGGTATGTGCGCCATACGGATCGGCAGGCTGTCAACGTCTTAGTGGCGTCGGCGGAACTTATTCAAATGGCCGAAGGCTGCTGATGAAGTTGAAAAGAGAAAGGGTGCTTGCGTTTAGTCAATCGAACGTCAGCGGGCTTCTAGCAATGTCACGATTCTGTATCGTTTGCTAGTCATGGTCTACCGGCTTGCTTCCGGGACGAAACTAGCTGCCGAGACATAAGCTGCAGATCCGTAGATGCAACCATTCTTAGAAATACCCAGAATTGCTTCAGTGCATTAGGTTGATAGATTGTGTATATCTTCAACGTGAACAGGCTGCAACCTGTATTGGTGGAACTTGAGCTTTCACGCCCAAGGGAACCCTCCGATACACCTGACAGACGTTGCAATCCTTCCCGAGACATGGCTCAGGGGAGTAAGCAGAAACAAAACAGCAGGCAAGGATCTGGATAGCTATATCCGTCATGTCTCAGAGGTAGCCGAGACGGTAGAAACATGGTTCATGTCTTAAGTCTTAGGTAGTAGAAACAGTAATACAAGAGCCTGGTCTAGGTTGCAAGGCTGATTCCCTGGATAATGCCTCCTAGTGGTGAGTGTACCGTCTAAGCCTGGTGATTGGATCAATTGGAGCCTGTCCGGGGCTATGCAGCGAGCTATCGTAGCGAGAACAGTCAGATGAAGCGACAGCGCGCCAATTGACCAGTAACGGCGTTGTTTCTATTTTTAAGGCGCTTAAAGTCGACAAGGGTATATGCATGCGGCGGGTGAGGTTGGTGTACCATTGCGGCTGTTTGTAAGAATTCGAGACTAGACGGACATCATGATGTGATTGAAATGTGATTTTTCGATCGCGAAATGTTTCCATTGATAGAACAAGCGTAGCATTGGCGATTCTTGGGAGCAGACGCGTCAATGGTTCGACCTTTCAGCTCATTGGTCATTGACAGCAGGGCGCTTAGGATGGCTGCTTGGGGGGTCTGGCCAATGAGAAGCGGTACCAGAGATCTCTGTGAGAATCGAGAACCCCCGTCGAGTCTCAGTATATCGAGGAGTTGGATGCTCAGAAATTAGGTCCCAAGGGATTGGGAGGGCTCGCGCTGGCCGGCGAAAGGGCCTGAACCTGAACCTGACTGACGGGTAAGACCAGATGCCGTGCCGACCGGAATGAAGGAGTCCCGGTCACCCAATAGGCTAGTGTGCGAGTGATGGTAAGGTCAGAAGGGGCTGTCCGACGATTACCTCATGGGTGTGAGGGTGAGTGTGGGTGTGGGTTATAGAGTGCGCGTGGTGTACGTTGAGGTTGTCTCGATTTGAGCGTGACGTTTCATTCTTCTGCCCCCACAAGACTGATTGAGTGACTGCAATATTCGGGAACCTGACAAGGTTCTTTTGTTGGTTTCAATGATCAATTGACGGTGCAAGATGAGTCATGATAAGACAGAGAGTTGATGTTTAGTAAGAAAGGCGGAATATACAGAGGGTGACTCTTCGGTGATGATGATGATGATGATGGCTTCTGTGGCTGCATCCGCCATTTGCGGGATGACAAAGCGGGATGACAAAGCGGGATGACAGAATAAACGGTGCAACTTGCTGATGTCTTTTAGGCAGCCTTTTAAACTTATCAAGACTGCCCATGTGACGGGAAATTGCACCTTGGAAGCTTCTTCTCTGCACCTATTGCGATATGGGACGCGCATGCAGTCAAGAACACGTTGACACATTCAACGAACTTCAACCGGGATTAATTGGAATCTCTTTCGTCTACTCCGTCCGTACCGTGTCTCTGTCTCTTAAACTCCACGATTGACTCCGGACCTACGAGAGGCAGTCGGAGTTTTGATTGAGCTAGAATCATGCGTCCTCATTTGTCAGCCTTGATGACGTTTCTGCGTTGCAAATCCGCAATTGTCTTGACGTTGAGACAGTGTCAAGAGTGCGGAATAGTCATGGGCGGAATGATAATACGAATACTATACTATGCAGTATCTTGGAGGTGCGTATTTACATCTAAGCTCCGTCTCCACACCAACTCTCCAAACTCATTGACATGTCTGTTATCTTGAACAATTGGCATTGTTGGGGGTCGAAACATTGCATCTATTCTGCATCTGCTGCTCCAGGTCCATGGACAGATCCGTGGAGCATAATTGATTACATGGACAGGGGTGTTCATTTGAGGCTGTGGCTTATTATAACGTATACCCTGCCCAAGCCCCGTAAGCCCATCAACAGAACGGGCAGTCAAAAGACTCACTCAGTAATACAATACGCAGCGACATGACTGGATACGGCCCGGGTCTTCCGCACCCCGACCCGACCCCTACCCCGGGTACCGTGGGTGTGGCTACTTATGAACTTACACCGTTTGACAAAGAACCCCTGCAACTGCAAGGTCCGGTCCCCAATAAGCCCATTGTCCTCAGCCCTACGATGGTGTCCTCCACCACTCACGGCTTTAATGGATCCCCTGTCAGCATCGGCGACATGGCGCAGACTGACGGAAGCCCAAAAAGGTTCCATGGCACCCATAGCATGCCATCCATCCATAACAACGGCGGAATAACGGGCACTGCTGTAATCTACCTAGCACGATACGCTATGTACTGTGTTTCTATTTTGTTGCCCCCTTGCTAAGGGTGTGCTTGCTTGATCGTCATGATACGACAACACAGCACGAACGAACGAACGAACAGGCGTCAGTCAGAGTCAGCCGCTTCCACCGTCTACCTAGATTTCCTATCTGCGATGTGCTTAATCACCCTTGGCTTCGTTCTATAGTTGACTCACTTTCTATATAATTGTCCATCTCCTCCTCCCCTGAGTTAGAATTCTCATCACCATCAACAACCAGGTTCATCTACACTCTACAACTACTCTAAAGCAACACTATAACTCAACACTCATATACAACAACTCAGCTCTTTCAACTCAACTCAACTTCTATCTTCACCCAAAAGTCTCACTTAGTTTTACTCTACTCTACGACATTTACAATGGCTGCCTTCATCCTCACATTTGCTCCCACTACCCGATCCTTCGGCCGATCTGGCTACAACAAGGACGGCGACGACTCTGACTCCAAGCCCACAAACAACCGTGGCCGATCTGGCTACAACGAGCCTGAGGAGGGAGACTCTGGTCGCTCTGGCTACAACGGCCCTGAAGACGATGATTCCTCCCAGGGCAACAAGGGCCGCTCTGGCTACAATGGTCCCAGCGACAATGATGAGGAGTAAACTCCTTTGTTACTCTTGAGTCACTTTCCCAAAAGCATACACAGCGACAGCGCAAGCATTGGGCAGAGTTTCCTGTTTAGACACTAGTTTCAACAACATTTGCATGAAATGGAGTTTTGTTTTGTTTTGTTCTCATCATTAGCATTGGTATTGGTATTCGGAGGAACAAGTTGCAGACACGGCATCGCATAGCAGGAGGAGCTGGAAAAGACGGAAGCATAGCATTACACAGCGTTGGCATGGCATGGTACGGCATAGAAGCGAGCATACAGCTTGGATATGCTTTTGCGTTATTTTTCTTATCTTCTCATCTCAAACTTATCTTCCCTTTCTCTTTTCATAACCTGCTAGACCAGGCCCAGACGGCCCAACCTCGAGTCTTTTCCAATTTGTTTAGACCAGCTGCTCTCTATAGAATATTCCTCGATGGAAAATACATTTCAACTCTCTTACCCATCTCTCATCGCTGTAGTCTTCTTTGCCATGCGCTTATTTCCCCACACAGAATCTAATACGTCTCAAATCAGCATCTTGTCAGACATCTCATACATAAATTTGTCAGAACTTACTTTTCAAAGATAACACCCAGTACATCCTCAACATCTCCAAACTCATCCCGCCCTGTGATCCGTGCAAGGCAATTCGCGGCATACCTCAGATACTCGGCAGCAAGCACAGCATCGGCATCCAAGCCCTCTTGAGGGGCAGCCTCCATCATGAAGTCTTCCAAGTGTTGACGACACTTGACGAGGAGCTGGCGCTGACGCTCTGTAACGCCCAGCAGATCCTGAATATTGGCAGGCATGGATGTCATCTTCTCAAAGGATGCCACGAGCTTGGTGATCACAGCCTGGATACCGCCAGGATCCTTGCTTTCCCATGTCCCTGCCTGAGCCTCCCTACACGATACGGACACGAACTCCGCCGCCGCTAGTCTGGGGTCTTGAATTCGAACAGTTTTTTTGAAATCCTGAACCAGCTTCTCAAATTCTTCCTTCTCAACTGCATCTTGTTTATTGATAACGACAACACAGTCCTCTGCCCCCGCAGCGAGATCGAGGGTTTCTTGGTCGTATTGCAGAAATGGTCCATCCTGGCCGTACTCCACGGATGCTAGGACTATCACAAGATCAGAGTCCAGAGCTCGTTGTTTTGCTCGCCGTATACCTTCTTCCTCCACGGCCCCAATTGCGCCACTATCAGCCCCGTTGATCACCTGGGAACCTTTGGAGCGAAATCCTGCCGTATCTGCAAATGAACATAAATAGCCGCGAATGTCTAAGCTTGCCTCGACGATATCTCGCGTTGTGCCTGCTTCACCGGACACAATAGATGCCTCGCGCCCAACGATCAGGTTCATAAGCGAGCTCTTACCAACATTGGGTGGCCCTAACAGCGCTATACAAATTCCATTCCGCAAAAGCTCGCGCCTTTGACTTCCCTGCTCATGCAGCTCAATGCTGTGTAGCATCCTGGCAATTTGCGCAGTCACATTCTGCAACAATTCAGCCTGGGACTCGTCGAAGTGCTGGTCTTCGGAAAAGTCGATCAATGCTTCGATCTCACCACGAGCCAACAAGAGCTGCTCTCTCCATGCCTCGTATTGTCGTCCAAGAGCACCTGAATTGCCTCGCACAGCTGCACGACGTTGCTGCTCGGTTTCGGCTGCCAGGGTGTCACTCAGGGATTCGATTTGAGCAAGATCTAGGCGGTCGTTGAAAAAGGCGCGCTTCGTAAACTCGCCGGGCTCTGCGTATCGAATACGATGTGTAGCGGAACATTTCGGAATGGCTGCTAACACAGCTTTTACGGTGGCTGATCCTCCATGAACGTGCAACTCCAAGATATCGTCACCAGTAACAGTCTTGGGGCTAGGAAAGTAAAGTACAAGAGCTTCTGAGTCCAGCACTATCTGTTCATTATAGGTATGCTGGGGGTCAAATAGGGACCGCACTGTTGCATATCTTGGTTTTGGCAATGGTTTTGATGGACAAAGTGCCTCGTAAATCTTGAGCCAAAAATTAGATACTGTATATGTATTGATTTGTATGACACTTACCTCAAGACATGATGGGCCAGAAATGCGAATTACTGCGATACCGGCCCGACCCTGTGCCGTTGATAGAGCATAGATGGTGTCGTCTATGACTGGTAATCCGGAGACGGATTCAGAGTTTTGAGTATGCCACGACTGATGTGAGAATGGCTTTATCGACGAGGCAATAGAATACCACAAAAGTTGTGTAAAACTTTCATTGTTATAGTTCCTTATAGAGAATGGCGATAGGAAGACTCGAGAGCGTGTCGCTTTGCAATTGAGTCTCCTTAGGAGACTGCGTCTCAGCATCGGTGAAATGAGTAATAGTGAGTTGGTCAAAATTGTTCTAATTTTTTTTATGATCTGGCTTCCTTAGAACGAAGGCGATAGACGCTATATTTGGAGAAACAAATGAGCATTGGCTGAGTTTTGCTAATTGGAAACATAAACAAGAGAGAAACCTGAGGTTCATTCCAGGTTATAGCGCTCAGGGCCCACTGATCGTATCAAACTGATAGTGCAATCACTAACCCACTGAAACTCATCAGGGTCAGGGTCGATGTTTTACATAAAGTTCCTAGAGAATCATCACAAGGATAATATGTTTAAGCAAATCTCTTTTTATTATGCTTTTGTTATTTTATTTTTTGATCTTAACTTTTATTCTCATGGAGCATGTTGAATACAACATCAATCTAGGTTGACTTTTATCCTTAATGTCATGCACGCATCTGATCAAATTTCATAAAATTCTAAACTATCCAGTTCAAACTTTCCATGGTTAGGATTTTTTTAAAGAGGTAGCAAACGTCTCGATGTACTTGGCAAGCTTTTCTGCGCCCTCCAAAGGAATGGAGTTGTAGCTGCTGGCACGAATGCCACCAACGCTTCGGTGACCCTTGAGGCCGGTGAGACCTAGCGCAGTAGCCTCCTTGAGGAAAGTCTTCTCTGTGCCATCAGTGTCGCCATTCTTAGTAACTCGGAAGCAGATGTTCATCCTTGAACGGACAGACTTGTCAGGAACAACTCTATACACATCGGGATGAGCGTCAAGAGCACCGTAGATAAGCTCAGCCTTTTTGGCAGACACGGCCTCCTGTCCCTCGACCTTGTTATAGGTGCTGAGTGACTTCTTGAGAACTTGGCCAGCGATATAGACACTAATTCTAGTCAGTACGTGTACCACACGTGCCCTATAGAAGCGCTTACTCGAAGATGCTGAGGGTATTGTAGAGACTGTTGTTCTTGGCGATAGTCTCGTAAGAGAAGATGATAGGAGGGACAGGAAGTCCAAGTCGCCGAAGCAGCGCGGCAGGGGGCTGAGGTGTCTTGGGAGGAAGAAGGCTCTTCTTGATTATCACAACGGTGACACCAGTGCAGCCGAGGTTCTTCTGGGCGCCGAAGAATATAACTGAGAAGTTTCGGACAGAGATTCTCCTCGACAGGATGTTGGAAGACATATCGGCCACAACAATAGGGCCCTTGCCGTCAGGTCCAGGGGTCAAGGACTGAGGGAAAGCAGGGAATTCTACACCATCGACGGTCTCGTTGTCGCAATAATACACCAAAGCAGCATCCTTGGAGAGGTTCCAGGTGCTCGCCTCAGGAATCTTGCCATACTTGCCATTATTTATCTGGCGGGCGTCAGCGACAATGTTGACATGCTCAGGACCAAGCAATCGCTTAGCTTCTTCAGAAGCCTTCTCAGACCAGCCACCGGTGACAATGTAATCCGTCTTTAGCTCCTTCCCGACTGCATTCCTGAGCTCCTGCTCCACGCGAGGGTCGTCCTCAGGAGCCTTGAGGTTGGCAACAATCTGGGCTTTCTTCTTTGTCACCCATGCACCGACAAGGTTGTACAAGGTAGCGGAGAACTCTCCACTTCCACCACCCTGCATGAAAAGGACCTCATAGTCCTCGGGAATGTCGATGTAAGAGGCAAGATCAGCCTTGGCCTCGTTGATGATGTTTGTAGCCAGTTCTGAGCGATGGCTGTGCTCAGCAATACCTTGTCATTTGTTTAGTGACGTTGACGATGAATTATGAGATTTTTGCGGTACCTAATCCGGTATGTTCATAGTCAATGAGGGCCTGGGCAGCCTTCTCAAGGACATCTGTGGGCAGCAGAGCCGGGCCTGCGCCGAAATATGTGATCTCAGATCTGGAAGGCATGATGTCGTTGCGTTGAGAGAAGAGAGAGTGAATGAATATGAGAGAGAATAAAAACTGGAGCTGTCTAAAAGTCGCGGGTATTTACTGCAAGTCACCGTGAGTCGTCCAATAGAAATGCCCACAGAAGGGATCCAATATTCAACGTATGACTCTGAGAAGGTGAGTTTGGTATGACAAGAGTAAATTCGAAGAGATGAGGAGTATATGTACAGCAGTCAAGAATGAATAGGTAGAGTTCAATTCCTCGTTGATTCAACAGATTGGTGAACCGTGATGGCTGTGATCTGCAATCGTTATTCGCTGAGGCTAAAATGACCATCAATGTGGTGGCTCCGCGGGTTATACTAGGCTGGCACAGCAGATATTAGAACGTACATCGATCAATCAAGCCTATCTAGTCGTATTCAGACCATTAAAAGCTGTGTCAGTTGCTGCTGTGTTTCGAAGTGTATTGCCTTAGAAAACGCTTTCCCGGGCACGCCTGACGAGTCCAATATTGTTAAACCCACAACAGCCTGATTAGCAACGCAAATACACCTTTCAAGCTGCAAAAC